>JASSUY010009081.1:0-32272 GCA_032466535.1 Forpus xanthops | reverse complement strand
AATGATTGGTTAACTATTACAGTATGTGAGTCCAAGATTGTAGTAATAACAGCAGATGGTTCCAAGGTCGTAGTTATGAGTTCCTCCCTGTGCATCCTTCTTTGCAATTAGCTGTGCCAGCTTTCTCAAAAAATTCTGCACATACATGATCTCTAGTAACCTCCAAGCAAGGCCCTAAAGCCTTCGACTAACTACGTTACAAATGTCAAATAGTTGTCTGGATTGCTCACATGTTCTTCAAAGTACATCCTCACATACATTTTGCACATCATTTCTACCTATATTAAAGATACAGAAAACAAAACACCCATGCATGCAGTTGAGACTCCTCTGGAACCAGCTACAGGTCACAAGATGAGGTCTCACTGATCCCTTTTGTCTCCTGCTTTGGGCTATTGCCATTCTTTGAACAGGCAGCAAGCAGCAGAACAGGAGCCCTTTGCAGACCCTCCCTTAGCAGCCTCTCACTTCCCAATAGCACCCATCCTGACAGATCACAATAATATGTCGCAATATATCACAATTGCCACCAACAGATACTTGGAAAAAATCATCCAAAACAGATGTTTGTTTACTAGAGTTAATAATAAAGAAGAGTATATTTTAAATGTCTTGTTTTCCATCTTGTGTGCTTCTTGAAAAGTAATTTACCCTCCAAATTTCAAGTTTTAGGATGAGCAGAGCTTTCTTCTCCTTCTTAGGCGGGTACAAATTCACACGTAAGCATCAGGGGTCTGTCAGAAATCCATGAAATTATCTAATGTAATTACATCTATTTTTCCAGTTGACTAATTATGGTACAATAAGCCTTTGAGTTAAAGTGTTGAAAGAGAAACTCATTTCCCTCCTGACTTCTTCAACATGCACAGACAGTGAGTCGCGTCCATCTTGTGTAGGTTTGGTTTGATAAATAAGACTTTGAGTCTGATGCTCTGAATCTAACCCAAACCTACTGTAAGAACCAGCTTCTCACTTGAGACCCATTTCTGTGTAGTTGGTTTGGTCATACAAATGGGCAAGAGGGCTGCTGTGCCTCATCTTCCAAATCCTCTCTACTGCAGCTGGCCCCCCAGCTGAATGGCAGAGCAGGGTCTGGTACGTGGACAGCAACCTTACTTAGGCTCAAAAACACGGTATAAAATGCCAGATGTTTGTTAGGTTCACACACTTCTTTCATAAATAAGCAAGGTTTTTACAACTTTTTGAATAACACCTTTATTCAGTAGTAGTAATGATCTAGGTCTAAGACATACTCAGGTAAACTTCTCCCAGTCACTATGTTCCCCATATAAGTATTTTGTGTTGTGATTCAGCCTTAGCACTGCTGTTCTGGCTATTTTCAGAATGGCATTGAAATTCTTATCATCCACACACTCCATCAAAATTATGAAGTGTCATCTCTTATACCATCAAAATATGCTATATATTACTTTAAGAAAACTATCTTCCAAAGAGAGTTCTAAAATCAATGTGTGTTTTGATTTGAAACATGTGGCTTTAGGAAGATGTTTGCCATCTACCAACTCCTCAGAATTTACCTTTTTATTAGCAGGGGAAAATATTTCCTTTTTATATATTTATCCAGGTCTTTTCAGCCAAACCAGGCTAATTTCTTTTTCCGATTCAAAAAGCCATATGATTCTTCTCAGCTAATGGATCTGTTCCCTCCAGTTCCCAAAGCACTCCTCTTCTAATGCCCTTTCAATAATGGAATAGCTGCACTCTGAAATATCTACAGCTCTGTGCTTTTGTGGATCTTGACATTAAGCTCCACATGGCTTTTTCTTGTACGTAGGTTTTTTTCTTGCAATACTTTGGGTACGCCATTATGTCTTTGATGCCAAAAAAGTCCATATTCCATAAGTTTTAGTTTAGCATGGATGATGCTTTGGCAAATTGTCACTGCACAGGATTCATTCCAGACATTGCAGGAATTGCCACGCTTTCTCTATTCAAGGAGCTACATGTCAAGGAGCTACACAAATGTAGATTTCGTCAGCTGCTGAATCTGAACTACTGTCACCAACTGTTTTCCCGGAGCTACAGCAATCTATGCCCTCAGATGACAAACAGAGTATGCAAGTCATTCTAACTCCTGATGTGGGCTTAAAACCAGCTACTGAGTATGTCTAAAAATTTTCTTTCTCAGGGTGTTTTCTGGTCTCCCCAAGTTTGGTTTGCCCTCCACACAGGCTGAGGTGTTCTATCAAATGAAAACCCTTCTCCATACGAACAGCATGTCAGTCCGAGTCCTGTTCTCCGGAACTTGAGGTCTGCAGCCAAACTTCTTGTCTTAATCAAAATGCAGTCTTTATCATCCAATCCATTAGCTGACTTTCCTCTGAAGTCATCATGAGTGTTCATTGTCATAACACCACCCCACCTCCCTCGTGTGAATCAGGCTATTTTGGCTTTAATGTGTTCTGATCTTGTAGTATAAGGGGAGAAGGGGTCTGGGGTCATGCTTTTGCTGTTCTTGTTTCTCTTTTTTTTTTTTGCAGAAAGCTATGGCCAATTTAGTTTGTATTATGTAAGCTCCAAGATGACATCCAATTCTGTGAGGTATCCTAAGAGCAATTACTCTCTGCAGTGATTAAGAGGTTAATACAGAGTTACACTCTATTTCTACTCTGTTGAAGGCAGCAGCGGGAGTTAGCAGAATTCCCATAATCATAGCAGAATCATAGTATAACTTTCTCCTGCAGCTTTTTTACTGTATTTCAGCAATCTAGTCTTCCCAGTACTCTTGTCCCTAAAAATTGTAGCAGGAATGTTAGCTAATTACAAGAATGTGAATACTTCATAAAAAGCCTAGGAAAGCTGTTTCGTCTCCAAGTGGCTTGCAGGATTACTACTGCCACAGGCCCATATTTCTGTAGAAAACATACACTGAGCAAAACAGATCTTCTCCCAGTTATCCCACATCAGACCAGAAGAGAGACAGATATCACCATCAAATGCAGCTACATTCACATTTGTTCAAAGTTAAATGTGTCCATAAGTGATTATCAAGCTTTTCTCCTCCCTAAATAATTTATGTTGAGCAGCATAACCCAGTGTACACAATCTCCAGTGTAAAAAGGCTAGGTAAAGTTTTAAACCCAGTTACAGCACCACAACAAGGAGTGTAATTGAAATTTTGTAGTGGACTGTGCCATCTTACACAGCCAGCCGGCACAAGTTTTAAAAGCGAGTTCATCATCCTCAAGCAGTTCCTTTGTACCACCCAGAAATTCAAAGCTCTGATGCAGATGCGATGGCAAAGGTAAGGATTCCAGCACAGAGAGATATGAAGAGACAGAAACAAACCCTTTTTCAAGCCCCAGGTACTGGTGCTGAAGGACAGCTTTGCCGGTGCCATGAACTCCGCCTCATGCCATCTAGACCGACTTTTAGCCATGCATATGTGCCTTATGGACATGACCAAAGGGTGCTTCCACTGTCTTTTCATTGGGTGACATTGGTCAGGAGCTCTGGGGCAACTCCAGGCTTTTCCATCCCACTGTATTTGTTTTATTTCAGCAGAGAAACTAAAAATAGAAAAGATCATACCTGCAATAAAGGACAACACTCATTTAACACATGCTGTGGCTGAGTAAGAGTTTGGTAATTTGCAATGGCATCTTCTAAAATCTGTTGCCAGGCTTCCGTAATTATTGTAAGTCTGTCCGTGGTCTCCATAGCAGCCTTTCCTGAGTCTCAAGGCCTGTGTGTTGACTCACAGAGGTTCAGTGAGGCACTGGACTCCTTTCCAAGGGAGTCTGAGTCACAGGATGCCAAACCTGGACTGGTTTCCTGTAATACAGAGGTTCCCAAATTACAGTAGACATATTGCTCATGGTACGCAACTGACCTCAGTTTGGTGCTCCAGCACCTCCCAGTCATTGCTGCCAGCTGTACGAGGGTAAACAGATGCTGCTGCTGCCACTAGTGATGGTGGTACCCAAACAAAAATATTTGGAAACTTCTGCTTTGGCAAGTTGCTGGGCTCACACAGACGGTGTCCCTGAATTCCTCAAAGGGGTAGAAACAGTTTGCACAGCAGTAAAAGCGCTGAGCAAACCTTCATCCTGAGCCATCGGATAGTTTCCTGATGTCAATAATGGTGCTGCTGTGGGCACAAACTGTTAGAGCGGCTGTCCTGTGACCATGCAGCAGGAGATATCCCTTACAGTGCTGTCACCCCTGAGCATCCACTCCCAAGTGGTACAATCGCAACTCGTCCTGGCACAGGTGCCACCTCAGCAGCAGAAATGAGATATTTCCTCCCAGCTGCCTGTCCTAACCACAGAGTCACAGATTTAGGCTTTCTCTTACATTCCTTTTTGTCTTCTGATCCCCATGAATCTCATTTTCCTGGAAAAAAGGGTGCCCTCCCATGCAACAGAGGGGTAGCTCCTCCCAGCTTGCCAAGCCCAGTTTATAACCTTGTATTTAAGGGGATAATTTTGTACTTTGAGCCTCCTCAGACTAAGTAAAGGAAAAAGTCCAGGCCACCCACTCACCGGATGAGACAGGACTGCCTCTGGGAGGTGACGTTAGCAGACAGCTATTGTGCCCTGTGCTGGACACAGTGGTTTAGTTGATGCTGGATGCATTGAAAAGAGTATTTACCAGAACAGGACAATCTCAAATACAGGTAGTTAGGTATTGCTTCATTTTCTTAAAAGGCAGTGAATCCTGAGTTAAGTAAGAGCAAGAAACCTGTAACACGTTAGTCAAATGAATTAATTACCTTGCTGCTACTGATGGAAGCAGCCAGCAATGTAAATCTGTACCACCTGAATACCTCTGAAGGCACAATTCCACATGCATTTTTTTTAGCAGCCAAGCTAGTAAATTAAAGGGTGGCTACAGAAAAGAATGCAACTCCCTTTTTATAAGGAGACATATGTGTTACTCCTAGGAAAATTCCAACTGGATACAAGAGGAGTATTTTTCACGATCAGAACAGCCAGCCGTTGCAATAATCTCTCCAGGTAAGCGTTGGATTCCCCAGCACTAGATACTTCTAAAATTCAGCTGGACAGGCTGCTGGGACATCTAGTCTAGGTCATGCTTTGCCTAGAAAGGTTGGACCAGATGATCCTTGAAGTCCCTCCCAAGCTGGTGCTCCGTGATTCACTCTGTTGACTCTGAAACAGCTTTTAGTGTCTGTTAAGGCTCCTACCGCTCCCTTCCTCAGTTATCCTTTCCTTAAGCAAATATTATTGCTTATGACATGGAAACTGGTGAGAACCTTCACTGTAATAACTGGGCACCAACTACAGCTTACAGTATCTCCTAGTGCTTTTCCCTGGGATGGCCTGGTAACACAAGACACTGGTAGCTACATTCAGACTGATGACCTTGAGTCTGCTCCTTTACAATCTTTTTTTACCTGAAAGAAGGCCAGACTATGCAGCAGCTGAAATTAAGCAGCAGTTACATTCAATAATGCTGACAGTCACATCATGACAATGTTGCTCTGACACCTTCCAACTTCATCTACTAAAAACCCTCACTGGAGCTCTGATACCTCAGCTGAAACAAAATATTTTACATCCAGATGGACAAAGTTGTAATTTTTTTGGCAGAATTACGAGTTGGACTGTGGCCACAGCATGCTCCATGGGACCCACTGGGCTTCAAAACCACAATTCAGTATCTGCCATCCTAGGGTGTCGCCAAGCCACTTGACACCATGACTAGCACCAGCAATTATTCGCAGTGCTCTGCTACCACTACTACAGATGTTTCTATAAAAGCAAAGATGAATAAATAAAAGAAACAAAACTATTTGCACCAAGTTTAAATCAGGATAGCTCTCTTGTCAAGTTGACTAGTCAATTTCTGGCAAAGCCATATGCCAAAACCCTCTCAGCCAGCACCCTCTCTCGATGACCATACCAGGTTTCACAGCTACTCTCCCTTTCAAAATGCTCCCTAGGTCAAACCAGCAATCACCTGCTTGAAGCCTATCCTGTTCCGTCTTTACCCAAGAGCTAGGCTAGCCTGCCTCTTAACTGGCGATGTTTCACTTTCTGAAGGTGTTAAAATCTGTCATTTGCGTTCAGGAGACAGTGCCAGTTCTAAAAAGAATTTAAGAACATCTTCACCATTTTTCTTCCTATCTTCCCCTTCCAATAATGAAGACTTCCAATAATAACCTCAATATTCCAGTTGGAGAAGTTATTTTCAAGTCAAAGAGCAGACATTGAAGCAACTCCCTTCCTATGCCTCCAAGATAATGCAAAATAGTGCTGTATGTCTGCACCACTGTTTTAGCTAGCCAGTAGCATTTGGTACAAAAAGGGTCATGAAAAACATACTACTTCTGATGGTTTTATTGGTCACAGGCAATGTTACAAAGCAGTTACACTGAATAATGCTGTCACAGTCATATCAGAATGTGAGGTTGCTACAAACACATTTGAATTTCACACAGTGAAACTACTTTAGGAAAAAAAATAAGAAGTCAAGCTTGTAACAGAAGATGAAGAAAAATACATTTGGTTAAACGAAAAAATGGTCCCAGGATTTCAGCCCACTCAAACTGAAGTTAATGGAAAAGCTTCTATTGACTTCCAACAGGCTTCAAATCCAGATTCCCACATCCCCTGACCAAGGTGTAATGCAAAATATCTCTCTGCTCAGTCACAGGCTCTTCATTCTTCTAACATACTTGTGCGTGATGTATTTTCTTGTCTTTAAATAAGAGCATAAATGTGTAATTGACTCTGCCAAACTTTATATATAACAGAGACAATTTTGGCTTATCAGATTTAGAGAGAGTGGGAGAATTACAAAGGTGATTGCATGTATGCAGGAAAAAAGAGGGAGTTCCTACGCTCCTGAATGCCTGTAGCAGCTGATTGCGTAGCCTGAAAGCTTCCAAGAAAGCTCATTACGTGCTTCTTCAGAATTTACATCTGGCCATGTCTGCATTCAAGATGGGTAACACATGTGAGTTGTACTTTGGATGATGGTGTGCTAAAGACAGCTACAAACACAGCTCTGATCTGATCATTTGTCACCAACAGCCTGTGGGCATTTACTGCAGTGATGAGATGTAACATTGGAGAAGACAATCTTAGCAGTCTAAGTAAGGAAAGAATCTTATGGCAAAAATTACCTTTTCTTGACAAAAATGGATTTTCAGAAATGCAGCTGACAAAATTATTCACCAAATTGAGAAAGATATCTTTGCTTCAAGAAAGGAAAAATCTTTGCATGAAATTGAAGTTTAATTTGAAGTAAGATCACAGAATAGTTATAATTGTTCCTGGGAGCTCAGAGATATTCCTGAATTAATTTCTTGGTTTTTTGCAAGTGACTTGATGCATCCAATACCTGCTTATTCTGCAGATGCACTTGCAGCATGCATATTGTGCATCAAATTCTCCTGAGGTCTCGGAGACACCAGGGGGCAGCAACATACTAAGGCTTCCCAGCTAACATAATTTTAGCCAGGCATCTTCTCTGTGTTGGGAAAGTTTCAGTTACCACTCCTGCTAACTTCAACATAGTTTATTGAACCATTATATTGTAAGAACCAAAGCTCAGGATATAATTCATGCTTCAAGGAAAACTGGAGTGAGAGGCACTCACTCCTGATATTTCAATGGTCACCAAGAATGCAGTTATTTCCCAGAACTGTATTTGTTAATTATTTATATTTGAAAGTAGAATATTGATCATGACCCATGCTTTATAAACTTTTCCCTCTCCAGTGCATACAAAAGATAACATTTTTGTTCGTGTCTCAGACTATGATGATCAAAGGCTGTTAACATTTAATAATGGACATGGTTCAACCACATTCAAGTGGGAATGACAGGAGCTGCCATCCTGGTATTTCACACATAGTCCATCAGGAGTCCCTGAGATAGAAATACGGCACCCACTCTCCTCCCTACTGGCGTTTTTGTCAAAAGTTCAATAAATGTTCCAGCTTATTAAAAAAAAAAATCATTAATTAAAACCAGTCTATTTATAAATCATTTGTGAAACGGATAACAACATTCCATAGGGAAAAAAATATCAGACCCTTTCAAAAGCTGGTAAATATGTTTTCAACTGTAAAATCTCAGCTACTGGCTGTTTTCTGTCTTGATAGAAGCTGAGTCCAGTAAGTAATTCTATATCTCTGACCCGAGCTGTATGAAACTTCATTCTCTCTTCAACCCACATGGACTCAGATTTGCCATCCTATTGGGACAGAGGAGGAAAAAAAGAGTTTGTATGCCATCTTTTTTGGGACATATATTTAATAAGCTAGCAAAAGACATTTTTACATTTTGTAACGACAGAAAGCAGTCACTGTTGGCGAGCATCTAACAAATAGAGAACACCGACTTACAAATAGCTGTAAGCTTGCCTGAATTTAATACTTGTTACTTCCTCAATTGTACAGACCATGCTGCTGCACCAGAAGAAGTTGGCAATAATGTGGAATAGCAGGTGATGTCCAGCATCTATCCAACACCTATGGTAAAACTATTTCTGAGCCTGTCATGGGCAGCGAGTTGTGTCATACTTTGCTGCAGGATAGGTCATCACACTTTCCATGCTTTGTTCTGGCTTATGTGGAGCATAGCTATGTGTGTTCCAATCACAACTTTGAAGTCCCTCAACTGGAAGCAGCTAATGTTCTTCAGGAACATCTGTTTTCTCCCTTTGAGTACACATTTGGCCTAGCACTGACCTTCCTTTGTGGATGACTCAACTTTTCCCAGAAGCTCTTCATCTTTCTTAGCTGTTGACAGGATATTTGTGCTACACAAGTCTGTGCATGTATCACACTAATGGTCTCAAAATGCTCTGACTCTACCCTGATAGCACTAAGTTTTGCTCTTGAAACAGGAAACTTGAATATATATACAGGCTTTATCATGGTTCCTTTTACAGACATATTGTTTTCTCTCTCAAGATGATCATGATGGACTGCCATATTTTTACAGTCCCACTAGTTAATGTCCAAGCAAAACAAGTTCAAGCCTGACTTCAGATATATGTGGACTCAATAGACTACTTACTGCACAGCTTTCACTGTTGTCTTCTCTGTGAGGTACAATGAAAGACAAGACATCTAGAGACCCTTCACAGTCCAGAGGAGTTTCAGAAGTATTTTTACAACTAGTCAGCACAATGAAGAAGTGTGTTGGAACTGGAACTTCTGAATTACTGGGGTGGCTGAAACACAAAAGGCTGCTCTGTAACATCCATCAAACCATACTTGCACCAAGAACAATGACAGCAAATCAGCTATATTCTGCTGTATCAATTTTAGCAATCCACTTTTTTAGCCCAAAGAAAGCTAGGCCTTAGGAAGGAAAATTCCAGATTATTGTTTTGCAAATTCAGTTTGGCTTGTAGCCTGATCTGAGTAACAGATTTGATGAGGTATAACAAACTGATTTCTCATAAAAATGCCTTAAGAATCCACAGTGCATGGAAAGTTCAACCAGAGTCCAGAAAACGACCTGCCTGCTGGCTTGAACCGATTTTGCTAACTAGTTTATTTGCATTCACAGCTTTGTAGTGGAACACTGCCAGGTGAGGAAGTGCCAACCATGCCACCAGGGATAAGCCCCTGCCTTATCTGCTCCTAGAGTCAATACCATAAGATTTCAGGCTAGCAGACATTCTTCCACATGCAACAGCTGCCCTTAACTTCACCTTCAGAGTTAAAGATGACACATTTTGAGGGTGCATTTTCTCTACATGCTTGCAGGTTATTCCTTAGCCTTACACTTCTGCACCTGCTTAGGGATATTTGACTGTCTCTGAACTGATATAACCTGTTAAGGGCCCATCTCCGCAAGATGCTTTCCCTGATAACAAATATTATAATTACTTTTTGACCACTAATAGGAGAAAGAAGCAAAGCATTAGAATGCGGAAAAGTTCCCACCTTTTCACCTTTTCTGGAGTATCATACAGCCCATCAGAGTCATAATCAAACACAGGACCACTGACTACATTGATACCATTCCTGGCTGCAGCATACTCAGGTAGCAGGTATTGATGAAAGTAGTTCCATAACACTGAAACACAGTAATGGAAGTGGGAAACACATATCCAAGTTAGAATCTGTTAATACAACTGTGCAGATATTTCAGGAATATAAACAGACATGATAAACTAGGAAAATAATTAGTTATGCAGCTGTTTATAGTTTTTAAAGGTTGCATCTAACTGAGCAGCAGCATGCAGTGAAGTATCACCTGGTACTGTGGTTTCACAGCCACCCTAACCAAAAACCTGACTGAGGCATAGTGATGCTGCTCCCTTGTGTCCTTGGGTTTCAATTGTTGGAAAGCAAATTGCAGAGAAGCTAGAGGAGGGAAGGCAACCTGCGTCTTGCCACACTACGAAATTGGCCTTGATAGCTTTGTCACCCAAACCTATGAGCTGGGAAGTACCAATATGATATTTTAATTGCAGTTAAGAGTCAACCTCTACTCTGTTACAGAACAGGACATCTCTTTGTCCAGAGGAAATGATACCCTTTTTTTTATTACTAGGAATATGCTTAATCCCCCTCACCCAAGAAAGCCAGGTCTTCATATTTTTTCTGATACATTACTGTTTTCCTGTTTCCTTAGTAACTGAGGCCATAGATTCTTGCCTGGAAGCTCATCTGAGTTTAGAAGATATCCCTGAATTGGAAATTAATTTAATTCACATAATTATATATAGCATTGGGGTTCTCTAGATGATATTCCGTATAAAATCCCCTTTTGTTAGGCAGGAAAATGAAAAGTAAGATGTCAGACATTAAATGTCTTGCACTATGCTCCCGTGTAATGAGCCAGTTGATTAGGAATCATAAGCTAACAATAGTGGGCCTTTTTCACAAGACTGATAATCCTACTTCTGGGAACCTTTCATTGAGGTGAAGCCCGCAGTTGAGGGAGATCTTATTTTACAGAGACAGCTGAAGCAGAAATCATTTGCATGGTTTGGAAGCAAGAAAAAACAAACAAAAAAACAGAACAAAAAAAAAACCAACCTCCAAAATCAAAAAAGAAACCAGTAGTCTTTCTAATATTCATCTGTACATACAAATAAATACCTTTAAAGGCAGGATACATTGGCACAATATTGCTAGTAAGCAGGGCATCATACTCATGTTTCTTTCCATCTATCATGAAATCTAAAATGAAAAAAAGCAATTAATTACTTGGATTAGTTACTGTAAGCTTCCATTTTCATGCTTTGAAAGACAAGTGTAAAAAGTTAAGCATTACTGGTGTAAATGTTAAAGTGGAGCTGACCTAACTTCACTTTCCAAAGAAGATGTGGGTCTAAGTGCTAACTTTATTACATGCTGGATGCCATCCAAAATAAATAATCTTAGCAGCAGCAGAAACTGCTCTTTTCAGACAGACAGTGGACAAGTTCTTGTGAAATTCAAAAATATCAGACCAGACTTTTCAATTGTGGAGAAGGGAGTAAAATTCACTTCATGAGTGTCAGACCAATTTGCTCTGACTGCTAAATCTAGACATAAAACCAGAAGATCTATCAGAACTTCACAAATTACTCTTGATGTGGATGTTTAAATAACCTACTACTCAATACTTTATGCAGTAAAGTCAATGTAAAATGCTTCCAAATCAGCCCAGTAACAAGTTACAAACAATATAACCACTTACAAACAGGTAAGTTTTTTGTAACACGTTTGAGAATTAGAGCTCTGTTCTTCAGATCAATGCTGAACTGCTTTACTAAAGACCACACATGGCACACAACAGTATATTTCAAATAGAAAATAAACTTATCAAGACAGGTTTTTTACTAAGTGAAACATCCTTAAATTTTACTTTGAATGTTTTCATCTAAACATGTTTTGGGTGTTTCCAAGTAACACCCCTCACACAAACTGTATTAGCAATTTAATAGCTTGCCAGACTTGACTCAAGGTATAGATGCTCTTTCCAGTTTCTTCTATGAGATGCCACTTTAAAAACTTGGTAAATTCCAAAGCTTTTGGAAAATACTAGGTGGCCTTGGACAATCCATCAACTGCTGAAGTGCATAAAATGTTTTTCTTCCGCATATGCTGAACAGCAACAATTCAGCAACTACTGCTTCATACTCTGATTAGTTATCAAGAACATCTATAACGAACTATACCTACTACATTACAGAACATTTAAATCAGATATACAGTACAATGAAGGCAACATACTTACTTGGAGGAGAAAGGAATCCATAAGTTAAGCGAGGATGATTATTGTAAAACAAACATGTCTGGTTATGATTAAAAGAAATACGAACATCCTTGTGTAAACAGCTGGAGGTATTTTCTGTATCAGAAACCCATTTGTCCTATTGACAAGAAGAAAGTATCGTCAGTAAAACAGATAGTTGACATACGATAATTCTCTTCAGTGTGGGGGACTGCAGAGCTCTCAATATTTGGCCACAACTGCCTTTAATGATGTGAGGGTTCTTAACTAAGATGCAAGAAATGTTCCTCTTTTGTCAGTGGAAAATGAGCCCTCCCATCTATTTTGTATATTTTGTAAATATAGTGAACTGCAGCATTTTACTGAAGTAGAGATCATCTCCTAGATGAGAATCTAGAGGTGCTCATTGAAGATAATCTGATACACTGTAAATGTACTTGTCCATTCCAGCTAGCAGAGGCAACAAGATGTGTTACCATCGCTCTCCACTAGGCCACTTGTTCAGATTACCTGGTTGCATCATGCCACTAACTTCAATATATTTAGCATCAATCAAAGGATCCTGTCACATTACAAACACTTCTTTAAGACCATGAAACTGGTGTTGAGACCAGACTTTAAGAACAGCTCTGGCAGACTGCTATGGCAGACCTACACTGCCAATCAGTAAGCCAGTGAAGACTCATAGGGCTTCTCTTACCAATGGCAATGGGCTCACTTACTGGTGGATCTGCTTCCTCTGAAGGCAAAACTGCATCTCACTCCAAGAAGCACTAAATAATCAAGGCCAGTCCTTACTAACATAGGACAGTAAAGAAAATTTCATACACAATTCCTCTTTTTATCGCATATGATTCTATTTAGTTCCCTGGGAGAGAGTATTGTGACCAGATCTAAGAAGCATTCAGGAATAACTTACATCTTTGTTAACAGAGTATGCACTCCACAGAGACATCCTATAGTCCTTGCTGTACCCATTCACATAGCGGTAATGGTAAAGAAGGCAGTAATTATGGCTCTTCTGCAGAACCCTGGGCCGTCCATAGGGCAAGACAAGCTCCTCTATCTTCTTAACTGTGGTAGAAATAGTGCTTGTTACATTTCAATCAATACTGGTAACTAAGCATCTTCCTCTTTTATACACCCTCAATATGGTTGCCTCAATTTCCAATTTTCAGAGAAGTCACAGTAACTAAAGAAAAAGATTGTCATTCTTATATCAAAGGAAGAGTTTCTACACTAAGATAATAAATGACAAAGCCAGTATAAAGCAATCATTTAAACTTACAGTGTATAAATTTAGCTTATATTTAAAACAAAACAGTTTACCATTTAAAACAGGAGATGGATCTAAGTTGCAAAGTTAGAATCTTTGTTGACTTTGCATTTCAATTTAAGTATAATGTGGAATCTGCTTTTAAGTAACATCCAGACAGATCAGAAATCAACTGTGGTGTTTTGAAATATTCTGAGGGGACTATTTTAGTAGAAACCACAAAGTCATATGCAGAAGTGACATTTAAAGGATTAAGAAATAGAGATCTAAATAAACAATACAGTGAAGGACTGATTGAATTTTCTGATGTGCAAGAACTTGCTTTATAATTAATGTGATAGTCAAAACCTTCCTTCTCCCAGACCTCCTCTCTTTATAAAGTTTTATACAGAGACAGAGTTGTCCAAATATGTAATGTACAGTACTGCACAGGGGTTTTCGTAGACCCTTGCCTAAGGCATTGTCTATTTGTTGGCAAACTATTGCATCCAATGAAGAGTGAAGACTTGCTTTTGAAACTATATAGGAAAGAAGCTATGCGAAAT
The DNA here is from genome assembly GCA_032466535.1 of Forpus xanthops. Taxonomy (NCBI): domain Eukaryota; kingdom Metazoa; phylum Chordata; class Aves; order Psittaciformes; family Psittacidae; genus Forpus; species Forpus xanthops. The sequence continues at coordinate 18,272 of JASSUY010009081.1, read as the reverse complement.
CAGCAGAGGGTATGTCATTAGAAGCTGAAAAGTAAGGCAGAGTTGGCAACATAACTACTTCAGAGACAATACCATTCACTTTAATAAAAAAGCAAAGATGTAACAAAACAAAGTCATAGGAAATACATGCTCCTGCAATTATTTGCTGCAGTCAAATGTCAGTAGAATGTTTTGGGTTTTAACCCACAAGGTACATTTCAATTTCATCAAAACATTGAATATTTACATTTTTTCCAATTAGAATCAAAAAGAAGGTTTACAAGCTTTAAATTCTCTGATGTAAAATACAAACTTGAGAAAAACCAGCATATGAAAATATGTTAAAATAAAAATACTACTTTGCCTTTGAAAATGCAATTATTTCCAATCATTACACAACTGGAATTATAAAGGAGGTATAAAAACATGTTGTTCATTAAATAGGTCATTACCATCCACAAGTTACGCAGAACTACAATTTCAAGGTAACTGGTTTAAATGGGAAAATGAATTGAGCAATGAACGCTGAGGGTTTTTTTTTCCACAGCAATTCCACAGCACAAGAAAATGTCAAGATTATTACATTTATTTCTCGTCCATCGGGGAAAAGCTAAACATTTTTTTCATAAGACTAAAAATACAGTTGATATTATGTTGTTCTTACAGGTAGTCATATTATGACATTCCACGTGGAATATACAAGCTGAGGTAAGTAATAAGCTCTAAATAGTCTAAGAACCATCTAAGCTGGTTACTATAATTCTTTTATCTGCGATAATGCTTTTTATATCTAATTAAAAGTGCTTAAGTTCATCAACTTCAAGAAATTATTGCTATTAAGACTAGTGCTAAGCCACTTCTCACTGACAACCTAAGCTGAAATCCTACTGTTTCATAATTGTACGTTCAGAGTCTTAGGTTCTTGTTTGTACAAAACAGAATTGAAGTAGGCTATGGGCCTGGCCTTGCCATATTTCTTCAAAGCCAGGTTCAGCAGGCACTCAAGCATCCACCTACACATCAGCAATCTGCTCCTGTGAATCCACCTTATATGTTTCAGGGAAAGCACACTATTCTACTAACTGGATTTCATTTTGCTGCTCTCATGAGAGTTAATTCTAAGAGTTATTTTTAAAGTGTTCTGGGACACACTTTAGAAAGATGTGCTGTTGTTAGTGGAAAAGATTCAAGAAAGGTCTATCTGCTCTTTTTGCGAGGACAAACTACACAAACCAACAGAAGCCTTCAATCAGCCCTGAATAAGCAACAAGCATTGAATCTTGTCTGTTATTGGCATTTAAGACCAGTGAGCTGCAGTGGGGTGTTTCCAAATACAGAGTTTATCTGCATAAAAACCAAGGTTTTATGAACACTCAACAAGGCAAGGTCTCAGCCTATTTCTTTTTCTGACAGCCTAATCATCTTGATTTTCTTTTAAGGCATTAGCACTAAGGGCTACATTCTATTTTGACTTAGAATTTTCATGATTTATTTATTGTCTTACCTGCTCCATGCTCAAAATAGTTTATCTTGTTTTACAAAACAGGAGCAGATCTATAGCCTTGCAAACTGCAGCTCAAACATGGTATGTCCAATAAATGGAAATAAAACATACATAAAATAAGCAAAAGCTTAAGACCGTAATAACTTAACCATATCAAAATACCCCTTGTGCTTCATTAAAAGTATGCTGCCATTGTTATGCCAGTATTTGCAGGGATTTCTTTTCAGGTGCATACATGCAAATTCCCCATACACCATTTTTGCTTCTCATCCTAAAATGCTCATTACTTCGGCACTAGAAAAGTCGAAAGTATCAGATAATACATATACCATAAAGACACATGCATTAGGATACACATTTATTTGTAGAACAAAGAGTTCAGTAAGATGATACTTGAAAGCCTCAGAACTACAGTCCAAGCAAGTCTGAGCAAATATTTGAAAGTACTTGAGAGTTGCTCAGAAGTTTAACAAACATTTCATATTTTAATAATTCCAACCTTTTTTATCATTTTATATTACTATCTGAAGTTCTTACCTTCTGTTTCAGTGAGATTTAAACGCTGGTGAAAATCCCTTACTGGCAAGCCCTATAAAGGAAAAACAATGAGATTCTACAAAAGTGTCCAACAAAGCATATTATGAGCCATTACTACACTCAAAGTACTGAATGTAACATCTGCCTTGCACTGTATGTAACTGTGACATCTACTGGCAAGGGGCTATGGAGAATTTGCAGAAACAAACTGGTTTTGCCGAAGTCAAATCTAGTCTTGAAAACCACAGCCCAAACACACAACATTCACAGAAGCAAAATTTCATCATAATTCAGCAAAGCAAGCAAGAACTAACTGCTCTCCCCATCAAAGCTTGCTTCTGTGGCATCTTTCAGGCTCTTCAGAACTGAATATGACTTCACATAAGCAGACTGCAAAAATGGATATACAAATAAAGTCTGGTACCCACTAACCCTAGGCAAGATTTGATTTTGAAACCAACAGTAGGGAACTGCTCAACTAGTGGATAAACACAGGAGAACCCAGAGTTTCATTCTTTGAACACAACACAGTTGTCTGCCTACACTTTAACAACTTCAGTACTTACCCCTGTCTTGCAGGAGCAGCCAAGGCTCACCGAGAAGGCTTTATGTCCCAGCAGAGAGCATTCAGAAGGATGGCCTGTTTCTATGGGATGTTGGGGTGTGTAAACAGTATATCTTAACAGGTGGTTTAGGCGTCCATGAGTTCCATTGTTTGGGGCTGGTTTCAAACCAAGCAAATCTATGAAAGAATTTATGCGATATTAGCAGGATTAGAAAGACTGTGGTACACTGCTGATTCCATTGTGATTACAAGGATGGGGGAGTCAATAAAGCTGCCCTGCCTGCTGATCACAATGCCCAAAAGGGAAAGCACACATGTTCTTAGCTAAGGCTCAGGACAGTATTAGTCTGCTTGTAAAAAGGGTCAGAACAAGTGCAAAAAGTGGCAGAAGTTGACATCTGAGAGGAAGTGAACTTCCAGCATCCAAACTTTCAGTGAGAGACAGAACAGCAGTCTGAAATGTATAAAACTAATGAATACATAACATTGGAGCTTTGGGGGGTAAATCTAGGGGATTTTTGGTTTATTAGTTTTGGATTTTTTTTTTTTTTACTTATATGAATATTAAATAGATAAGCACCACTAAAGAGTAAATCCATAAAAGAGCCTATGCAGAACATAGGTTTCTACTTACATCTAAAACATGACTTGCATCTAAAATTAAGGATTCAAAATTGTCACCAAAGTAGTCTAACCAGAAAAACATCTCTACCTTAAATATCTAAATCCATCATTAAAGTAACTCAAACAACTAGAAGCTGCCTACTACCAATGCTTGGAGACATTTCAGACACTTTCAAATACTGAAGACATCAAGCTCTGTTTCACCCTTAATTCACACTAGCATTCATAGGTTTGTTGTTTCTCCACTTAACTCATACAGAATCTATGAAATAAGATATTTTCAAAATACAGCAGGCACCCTTGTATCCAAAAGTTTGGTGTCTAGCTCACTTACCTACAGCACAAGAGTTAGAGCTGAATTTCCCTTCCTGCTTGGGGAACTGAACGCATGCAGGAAGGAAAGTTCAGTGCCACTCCTGTAACAAACAAAACCGCTTCAGCTGAAGGAAATGAAATTCCCCCAGATGAAGCTGCTTTTCTTTGGAAGAATAAAACAGCCTTTCTTATCCTAGCAGTCCCTGCTCCAAGGAATATATCACACAAAGCAGCAAAAAAAAAAAAAAACCAAATCAGAACCAGTCCCGGAACTCAAGTCACCACTCCAACAGCTAAATTACATGGTTATGTTACTATTACTTTAAGTGGAGTATCCAGGAATTCACAACGCCCCAGAAATCCCCAAGTCTGGCAACATGGAAAACCTGAGTTGAAATTCCCCTATTTAGACAAGACAGTTGCACATATCCGGTGTTTGCACTTTAAGTGATGAGATGTCGGACAAATGGGAAACTATATCTGCCCAGGCTACACTTTGCAAGAAGATGCAATCAGCCACCTCAAAGAGAAACACTAGAGCCCCAAATGACATGTGAAAGCTGCCTTTCTGCAGTTCAGAAGATATTTAAGCCCTGCGCAAGCAAATGGTTGAGTAAGTCACCTTGTTTCATTCTCTATCTGGAAGTTACTGTGCTGGCTTTTGCACATCCTATTATTCTTTATGAACAGGATAGAGGAAATCTAGGCCTCAATGACTGCATTTAAAAGACATCTGATCTGTTACTGAACCTGCTTCATGGGGATGCCAGTAAGGACTTTACCCCTTCCCAAGCAGAATACACAGACCGAGGTCACAAGAAGGTTCAAGATCAACTCTGACATAAGAAGACAGCAAAGTATGTAAGACTGCAAGAGGCAGGCTTCCTGACAATGGCCTGTTTCCTATTCCAGCAAAGAATTTAAGCACACGGTTTAAACATGGTATACCTGAATATCACCACCCATGTGCAGTGTCCTCGTTAAGTGCTTTCTGGACCAAAACCTTTGGTAATACTTTTCTCTCACAGTTGTAGATGTTAGAGCAAGTATAGGTCCTGGCAAGAGACAGAAGTAGGCAGAAAATAATGCAAAACAGGTGAAGATCCCAAGAGGAATAAATGAACAGGAAGTGGTAGAACTAGTGATAGACTTTTGGAGAAATAATGAAACACAGAATGAAGAAGGGTCCAAAGGAACAAGGAGTCACAGTAGCATTGTGTTTGAGGGGGATATAAAGGGCTACAAGGCATCTAGGCCTCTGATTTTCAGAAAGAAACACCATTTCTCTGGTGCAATGTATTGTACAGTGTCAGAAAATGCAGCAAAGAAATCTGTTTATGGAAGGGGCTGCCTGCAATCCTCAGACACAGAAGCAGATTTCATGGAACAGAAGTTGATCATGAATTCTAGGGTCAAGAAATGGGAAGTCTGACTGCTGCAGAAACAGCTAGCTCTAGAGCAAGACTCCAAAGCAATGGGAATAAAGACTAACAAAACTGTTACAGTCCATCAAAAGATCAAAAAAATCATATTTGAGACTCCTATTATATTAGACAATAAGAAATTAGACAAATCTAGTTTTAAAAGATACAATACATAAATTGAACATATGACACATACAATTACAAGCCTGGGAGAAGGCTTATTAACAAAAAAATAAATTTTATCTGAATCAAAAACTTATAACTAAAGCAACTAAAATTAAAAATATTGTAAAGGAAAGCAACAAATAAAAAAACACATGACAAAATTCAAGGAATTGTTCAAATTTGAGTGCATAAAAATCACCTGACTGACTCAGGTTTTCTGGAAATGAGTTGCCTGGCAGCTGTACCCGTATCCATTACTAGGCTTGATACTTATTGTTCAGTCTGAGTAAGGTCACCTGAGTGATTCATCTGACAAAGGCTCTAGCTAGATGTGACAGAGATATATCCCTTCTTCTTGATGGTATAGAGATTGTGAAGTAGTCAGTTTTAGTAGTGGTGAGTCAAATACCAGCTCTGAAGAAGCCAGAGGAGTACACAGGGTGAAGAGCGGAAAGGAGAGATTTAAGGTGGCCTGACCAGTAGATCCTAAACAGCCGTTAGTCATTTAGAAGGCTGGACCTTTCTCAGGAAAAGAAGCAGCTTTTTATTTGCGAAAATGAGCAGTGAGTTTTAAGGACAAATTTTTAAGGACACTTAAAAACCTGCCATTAGAAGATTTACAATGCCCAAAAGACATTATGTTTTACTGAACAAAGATGACCCCCATCAATTGTACTTACCACACATTAAATTATATACTTCGATGTTTTCAAATGGATCAACTTTAGTATGAAACTTGAATCCTGGTCCAAACCCAATAAAGATAGCCTAGGATTTACAGAGAAAAATAAAGCGGAACTCTGTTTAGGACAAGTTAAAATGGAAAATATCTTCATGTTCAAAGCATGTTCTGCTAAGAACTTAATCTTTACCAGGATAGTATGGACCAAGTCAAAGCCAAATTTTTCTTTAAAAAGTAAGAACATTTTTTATAGTAGTAAGAGTATTAGGAAACCTGATTTTGTCTCATTGTGCCCTTTAAAAAATTGCCTTCAGCCATTTATCATGTACCTTGCTCTTCTCTGTTTTTAAAGAAGTTAAATACATTTTCTTAAATGCTTTAAGGAATTTAATAAACAGAAAATGTTGAGCCAAAACAGCCATCACATTTCACGCCCTATAAACAAGGTGGAAGCTTTTGACTTGAGGCTATATAAACATCTGTTGGTAGTAATGCGTTAAATGGCTTAAGGAATGCCAAGATCCTGGGCTTCTACGCCTGGTTTGCAGCTGTTCTTTCTTCGTCTTGCACCACTTCCTGAGCTGTATTGGCACAAGCTACTGTGTAACCATAAAGCAAACCTCACCCAGGAACACAGCCAGCTCAAAAAACTTCTTTCTGGCAGTCTCTTTTCCTTCTGGTTCTGTTCCCCGACCTACTTACCACTGCAGCCATGCAAACCTTACACCAGCATAGAGCAGGGTTTGCTGCAGGAGTAAGAACAAGGAGGCAAGGGAAGCAAAGGCTTAACTCAACTGCTGCCAAAAAAAAAAAACCACAAAACCTTGCTTTTAAACTTATCCTGAGATATTCATCTTATTTGTGATATCAAGATACTGAATGAGTGTTGGATGCTTTGCACTCTATAGCATCTGCCTGTATAAGACCTCCAAGCTCTTTGCAACGCAATTGCCACAGACTTCAGAGCCGTATGACAAAAATTACAGCTTCAACTCTAACTTCTTTTTTTGACATTAAAGCATAATTCAGGCTGACATTCTGCAACTGTTGATACTGTAGGCTAATAATTTACTTGACAAGCTTAATTTGAATCAGATGAGGCAAGAACATGCTACCTCCTTTCTGTTGAACTGCTTAATTACAGAGCATGAAATTCATGCTGCCATAATGTTAGCCACAAAAGGATAAAATAAGTTTGGTTTAAGACCAGTTGGGGCTTTTATGAACTGACAATCCCAAGCCTGGCAAAAAGTTTGAGTAGAGTCAACCTACCAGAACAAAAAAAATTACACAAGTCAAACAGTAGCAAAGAGAATATGCTAAAGCTGGCATCTGGTATCATATGGCCTTGCTGGTTGTAACCCATTACCAGGTGCCCTATCAACAGGTTTTTCTTTGTCAAATCAGGGAAAAAGCATAGGCCTGGAAGGGTAAACCAATACAAAATCAACACTTCTTTTGGCTAGCAGTTTGATGCCAACACTACATTATTCTACAAGACATGAAAAATAAGGCTTTTAAGTAAAACCTATGTTTCACATAGCCTATGTAGGTTTCTTCATAAAAGTTGCTTTCAGTAATTTTTTAAATACAGGGTTCTCTCTCTATAGATGTGTTTACACATACTAACTGTAAATAGTACCAAGTACCTCATAACTGTTAGTGGACTTCATCCTGAAAAACAGCTTTTTCAAATTAAAAGTATTGCTTTTCATTATTTTGATAGCAGAAACTAAAGCAGGAGATAGGTTAAGTGACTTCCCCAAATTCAACAGAGCTGCCTAAGAATCTGATTTCACATTTCCCTATGATCTCTCCCCTTTCTCATTAAAGAGAATAGTTTCAGGACTCTTCTTATTTTAAACAAACAACATGCTTTCTCCTGTACCTCAGAACAGCAATACATAATCTATCATGATACGGCAGAATTATGGAGTTGGGAGATAATTTAGTGAAATTCCACAAAAGACAGTATCAAAAGTAATTATGTATTTTGCAAAAGATGCTTGCCTGACCAGTTGCTAAATAATTCCTTTGGTAGAAGCTCCACAGACTTCCAAGGCAAACTGTTGCACTCACTAACGGTTTAAAAAAGACGTTTCCTAATAAACAAATCAAGTCTTTATTAAGCTTGTTACTTCTGTTCTTAGGCAACCCAGAAAATCAGGAATGGACTAGCCTTACAGACCACGAGGACGGGTCAGCTAGGGAGCAGCTTTGCTTGCAAAGACCTGGACAGCAAGCTGAACATGAGCCAGCAGCACACCCTGGCAGCAAAGGTCAGCTGTATCTCATGCTGTATCAACAGAAGCTGAGCCAGCAGGCTGAGGTAAGGGATTATCCCTCTCTACTCAGCATTTCTTTATGCCATATGAGGATTCTGCACCTCCAGCATAAAGAAATGATATCAATAAAGAATCATCATAAATTCAGTAGAGGACCCTCAAGGTGGCTGGAGGCAGAAGCTCCTGCCCTGTGAAGACGAACAGGGCTTGTTCAGCATGGAAAAGAGATTGCCTCAGGTGGATGTAACAGCAGTCCCCCATCATCAAAGAGACTGCCACTTGTGCATTGCTACACAGTGGGAGGCAGAGACACTATAGGCATAAACTGAAACAAGAAAGGTTCTGGCTGGCTGTAACTAAACACATCTATACCACGAGTACAGTCAGGCAGTGGAATGAGTTGGTTAGAAGCTGCGGAGCCTCTATCCTTAGCAGTTTCAAAGATAACTATGTACAGCCCTGAGTAACTTGGTATGATCTCACAGTTGACTGTGTTCCAAGTACAGGTAGGCCTAGAGACCTCCTGAGGTCTTCTAATCTGAATTCTCTGAAGACCTACAATTACTGTGTTTGAAGATTTGATAAATTCTCTCTTTTCCTACTTTTAATGTTACAACCAACCAACCTGGAGTAACTTTGTACTCTTAACAGTACAGTGAAATCTCTGGGGTAAGTCCTGTTGGGTTTTTACCCAGCTCTTATGGCAATGGAATCCTACCCTGTGTGGGTTACCCAGCACATCACAATAGGAATCCTACAAATGCTTGATTTCTTTATTTGCAGATGGAATAGTGCCACAGATCTTTAAAAACTTAAATCTCAATACCCAGCAAACACGACATTCAGAAATAAAAGGAGTTAAAAATAAGAGCTAGCATAAGGTTTAAGTCTCACCTGCATACTGGGGAAGCGATTGTCTGAACCATGGAATCCACCTGTACATCTTTTAATCTCAAGCGGTTTCCTATTAAAAATTCACAGTTTCTGTAACTCACACTTTATAAATCATATCGGTATAAGCTACATTCAGTGATGCACTGTTTATGTATCTATTTAAAGATTTTTAGAGGCTGGTCCATAGGGAACAGAAAGTCATCAAAGAATAGACAGCTTGGAAAAAGAATGCCTTGAAAATAACTTTTTCTGCAAATGTTATCTGTAGATAGTTTTCTCAGCAAATGTTATCCCTTTGGAATCCGCAAATATTCAGAGTAATTTAAAGCCAAATTTCAAATTACATATAAACAAAATGTTTGTTCTTAGGATAACAGATTTTCACTGTTGTTCAGGTAACAGAAATTCACAGTACTCCATACAAGTAGATTCTTAATATTTCTTTGGTTTTTAATGAAAACTTGTTCACAGTGTTAGACAACAGGACTTACTGAATATATGGACTGAAACCTTTTTGGTTTTTGAACAGAGGTGTTCAAAGTTATTTTATTATAGCAGATGCTATTGTTCAGGGACTTGCAAATTCATTGGTCAGAACATGTAACTAACAATAGCAGGCTCAGTAAGTTCAATATATGCCAGTGGATCATTCAAAAGACTGATTCAACTAAGTAGTTATGCACATGGTTAGATTTCAACACTCACTTAAAAAATTCCTAAAGCATGGCAAGGCATGCTCAAGTTTCTGACAAAGTTTCTAACATCTGAAGTATGCATTGTCTCTTTGCAGTGCCCTTTTGCTATGACAAACAAGCGTAGCGTGCTTTAATGGCTATCACCGATAGCTATTAGAAGAGAATAGCACTTGGAAGAGAAATGCTATGAGAAAACAAGAAAATATTAAATTATTTGCTGTATAATCAAGTACTGAAAACTGTAACTTACCTAGCAAGCTGCCATTGGGAGTCTAAATAGAAGTGCAATGGTTCAATCCGGTCATTATAGGAATAATGGAAACGCTTGGGTAGCATCTGTTTCATGTAAGCTTTGAATGGCTGATTTGGTTCTACGCACTGAGAAGTTTAAAATATAAAATGAACGCTTCACCAAACTTTTGCTTATGTCATGCACAGTTCTTACAATGCACTTCAATTGCAAAGGTCCTGCAATATCTTCTACTAAGGAAGACAGGACTCTGTCAGGTTTAGATTCATATTGTCTGGGGACATGACTGATAACCATTTGAATAACAAATACAGTCTGCTTTTGCATTCAGTAGTTATTGGAATAATATTTACATTACATCATGGACATAACTTTCTTTTTTTTTTTTTTTACAGAAAATGGTATAAAACCAAAGAGTACAGATTAGAATTAATGAAAATTTACACATTCACAAGTTGTAGACTATCCACTGCAATAATTCTACATCTCTGCAATACAGAAAGTAACAGACGTTCAAAGGGTTTTCAGATTGATCCCTCAGGGACAAATAGATTTTTCCACCATCTAAGATCCATTAATGATTAAAAAAAAAAAAAAAAACCTAAAACCAAACAAAAAATACCCACAAACACAAAAAAGCCAAACAAAACCATCTACTGTAATATTGGAATTTTTGAAAAGTGAAGTCATCTATACAAACAGTACTGCTCTCACTCTCAGCAGTGTCCGCACAACTGAGCGGCAAACTGATTGTGGTGCAGGCATAAGAACAGGTACAGAGCAGAAAAGCAAAAAAAAAAAATCAATAAATCAATAAACTATCTCAAAGCTGTTTATCTAAAAGGTGTGGGCAAGAAAATCTCATGCTTGTCCAGGAAATGGAGATGAGCTTTACACTGACTTGGCCTTCAGCCAATATGGTCCAGATACACAAGTTCTCAGTTTGAAGAGCAACACGATACAGTTAGTGAAAAGAATGGAACACAAAACCTTAGTTAATGCACAACCAGATAGCCATATGACACCTTATTCAACTTTGGCCTACCCCTGAGTGGAACTACTTTTGTTGTTAACTGCACTGCGTATGGAAGGTCACCAATACAAAGTCCAGATGCTATGCAAGTAGCCCAGCAAACAGCTGATGCTATAAAATATAGTAAACTTCAATAGACATTAAGCTGGAACAACAGACACAATGACACTTACTGTGAGGTTTCTGACAATGCCTTCATAATTAACTGGAAGAATCATATGTAAGGATTAGTCACCTAAGTTAAAAAAAATCACATGTAAAATGAAAGTGTTTCCATCACATCGTATAATTAACTGAGTTTCAAAACAAAATCTGGACATAAGATATTTTTCCAGAATGAAAACCACATGGAACAAAACAATCACGAAACTGTCACGCTACTGCTTTTATGAAATTTTAGTTCACAGTTCTCCTCCCCTTGCTTATTTATTGAAAGATTTAAAAATCTAAACTATGTTAGCCACAGTTAGAAAAATAATCCGTGAAGTACATTTTCACAAAAGAGGCAACTAAAAGATGTGCTAATCAAGTTGGATTTTTCCTGCTTGCTAATTAACTTCTAAGGAAAAAGAAACAAATACAACAACCAAGGCAGCAGTTTCATCTGGCAAGCGTCCTTAGAAAGATAGCCAAGTGCAAGGTGGCTGAGATCCAGATGCTTAGACTCAAGCCAAAAAGGACCATTACATCATTTACTTTGACATTTTGTATAACACAGGCCCATTACATTTCACAGTTACTCTGCCCTGACTCTGATACCCAAAGTACATAAAGGATTACACTGGCAAGGGAACTACTAATAATTCCTTCATAGATATATGCAGTGCTACAAAGACAACTTATGCTCCTTCATGAAAACAGTGCACATATCAAAAGCAGGAGATACTCTGCTTTTCTTTTTCCTGAACTTGTTTCTCCAGGGAGAACCTGGAGCTGTATTTGAGAACTCACATGTTCTCCAAGGAGGCATTTAAAACAATCTGGAACAGCATCAAGCAATAAAGTAAACAGGACTTAAAGTCACTAGGGTTGAGGCCTACAAGTTTTAAAGGGCATGGAGAACAATAATCTAGACAAAAAAACCCACTATGAAGCGTGAAGGGAACACCTGTATCTAACATTAAAAAGTACCAAAACCTGCAGGCATTAAATATTCATCTAAAATGAGACTGCATAGGTTAGATGAGGCTTTGAGCAACCTGATCTAGTGGAAGGCATCACTGCCCATGGCAAGGGGGTTGGAACTAGATTATCTTTGAGGTGTCTCCCAACCCAAATCATTCTGTAATTCTAGGATCCTATGAATCAAACTTGAAAATTTTTAAAGCATTCATTAATTTTTATTCAGGTTTATTTTCTTATTTATGTTTGTGTATAGTTTACTCAACTGCTGTAAGGCCATTAGGCCATTTTTTTTTTATACTAGGAAACAATACTCATGTAAAAGACAGTAACAGTCTAACACCCCTTTAAGACAGAAATACAGCAAATTCATACATAAACTGGTAAATCAGGAAATGAGGTAAAATATGAGGGGGGCATTTTTAGGCTGTCTTGAGCACCAAAGATCTGGTTCAAAGGAATGCTATTCACAAGGCAAAAAGCATTTGCAGCTGGTCACTCTGAGGCATGTAGCAAAAGCAATCTGTAGGATTCAAATGAACTTTCAGCCCAGCCTTTAAAATCACAGGTGCACTACTCCTTATTTCCTCTTCATCATTGCCCAGGTAGTTCCTAGTTGACCTTCACTCAGGTTTACCAATTGAATATATAGATCCTAAGACTGCATTCATAAAGTACAAAAGTGTATAACCAAGTAACAAAAATTAGTTTAGCAATTACATACAAGAGAAATACTCATCTGGAACATTATTAGGTCTTAGGCGAGCTGCAGGACCAGGTACTACTATGAAGTCTTGAACATTGTCCAGATAGCTGTTCAGATATGCTGTTTTTCTGCAGCTCCCTGCTTCCATCCCTGCAAAGGGAAATCAAATTTATTTTAAAATGCTAATATCAGCATAGAAAAACCTTGCTGAGGCCAAAATAGTCTGATTCTCACCTACGCTGATTATCTCTTGCATGATCTTCATAGTACAAAGCATAATTTCTATAGGTATTAGCTGCATCATTAACCTTGCCAGAAACATGCAAGTGCAAACTCAGAATATTGTTATAAAAGCAGATCTTAAATTCTGATCTATTGTTATAAAGTTTAATTTACCATGATCTGATATGAAAATAATGTTCAGGCATTTATGCAAGTTCATTTGCTTGAGACCATCCATCAGCATCCCTACTATGCTGTCCACTCTCTGTAATGCCATAATGACCTGTAAGGCAAAAATTGGAATGTAAACTAAGTGTTAACACTTTAATTAGAAATTGAATTTATTTCTAGAGAAAGTGGATAAATTTTAACTGTAACAGTATGTGCTAATAAAGAATTAGGAGCTCTTACAGACTATTCAAAGCTAGATGCAGTCCAGATATGTATGAAGGACACAGGGGATCTAAAACTGCAGCAACTCCCACATTATAGCCAGGGAGGGTGGTTTGTGTGGTTTTAAAAGTATAAAATAGAGGATGTTTACTGCATTATGAGGGGTACAACCAAGGACAACATGGAGTGTCTTGCTTAATAGTACAGATGCTGACGGGAGAACACCGGAGGGCTAAAGAGAATAGAAACCAAGCCTGCAGTACTCTTCCTTAGAATCCCTGTTGAGAGACACCCTGGAGTACTGTCCTTGAAATCATGACTGAATATCAGTCTCAAATTGTTTTAAAGGGACTGAAAAACCCTAGAACAAACTACCAACCTAGCCTTGTTCATGATCAGGGGTCTGGTGTTCAAGCTCATTTGCACAGGTACAGCCACTGGAGCTACTTTTAAATACTTGCCAAGTAAAAAATGCCAAAAAAAAAAGTATTTTTTAATTAAGTTATTCTGTTATCTCATTATGCTACTTGTATCAACTGTCTGGTTTTATGTGAACAAAGATGAAATGTTCCTGGGGAGTCTATGTTCAAACCCTCAGGATCTTTTTCTCCAAAGCATTCCTGACATACAGAACTTCAGATCCACTTATTACTCAAAGAAAACTATAATTAATTTCAACACTCCCCTTTTTTGCAGTTCTAATTAGTTGTCTGGTACTTCACTGAGCACTTAACATTCATCTTTCTGTTCCTTAAAGAAATAGTAACTGTTAATACATTAGAAATTGGCAAGGGGTTTTTAGTATTGTCACCACTGAGGTTAAATACCTGATTAAGATACCCAAACTTCCTGACCATCCAAGACAAGAGAATTTTACAAAGTTCCTGAATTGCCCTTTTCCCTTTGTATTTTTCACTTTGATTTATTAAAAGGTAGTGTTATTTAGTAATTCTGAAAATAGTAGCAGTCCCAAAAAATATTCTTATTTATAAAGTAGGTACAGCACCGACTGTGATGGGGTGAATATCCCTTTTATCACTTTCTTTCTAAGAGCATCTAACCGCAGGAAGATAAGACCAATATTCACCTAACCTTTGCACAGAGACTGTGGGAAAACAAATGACAACTATAACATGAATGCTTAGCCACCATTGCTATAAAAATCTCTGTTCTTGCTAAATTAAATATTCGCTTTCTGTGGTTCCCCCACCCCAAATCAACATAAAGAATTAGTAAGAGCAGATAAAACTACATACAAGACATATCCAAAAAAGCTTTTGAAATTTTAAAGTCATGGAAATTAATAAAATAAAAATTAGACTTACTAAATAGGTTGTTTATTACATGCTTTGATACCAGTGTTAATTATGGATGGACTATTGACAGTTCTTTTTCCTCATAAGCATACTGAACATAGTTTTGGTTAACCTAACATGAATTATAAAAGTTTATTATAGAGTCAGAGTCAGAGCAAAGCTTCACATTTAAAAAAAACAATAAAATTAAGAAACTACAAAACTACTTACTCCGCTGCTTACTGGTCCAAACTTATGGCCCGAGGAATCTGGTTCTTCTAAATACAGAGTGTAAAAGTGTGGTCTATATCAAACAGTACCAAAAATGTAATATTTTACATACATGCTGAGACACTTTGAAGAGATTATATTTCAACAATGGATATCAAATATTGGAAACAACACTGACATATTAAAGGGAAATAGAGAAATGTAACTTAATTATAAAAGATTTCAGTCATAGAAACAGGTTTGCGTTAAATACTTTCAACTCTGTTAGAATACTGTATAAGATACTGTTTAAAACAGAAATCATATTTACAAAGTGATTAATTTCAACACCACGTGAATGGGAATTTGCAAATGCATATGTACCTTTCATCTTCAGGTAACTGCAGCCAGCGAAGAACAGTTACCACCCGTTCCTCAAAGGGGATTGAGCTGTATCAGAACAACAGAAGATCAACCAACCTGGCATTTCCAAAAGCTAAAAAAATTTAGTCACAGATTACAAAGTCAATGTACTTTAGCAAAGAAATTTTAATTAAACTAGATACCATTAATGGTTATTTAACAGGATGCAAGTTTATTCTAATTGCCTGTGAGCTTACAGAAGTTAATGACCTGATCTAAAGCTCCCTTGAATATTATTGTAAAGTGATTAGAATAAAGCTCCCAGTATTGTGTTTACTATACAAAGAGAATAATTGGCTTCAAGGTGCAAAGTCATAAGCAAGTTCTCACTCCTGTATTATATTTTGAAAAAGTTTCAGATTGGGGATGGTTTGTTGTTGGGTTTGGTTGGTTGGGTTTTTGGTGTGAGTTTTGTTGTTGCTCTGTTAAATATTTAAGCAGTTTGAATACAAATTCTCAACTATGTCACAAAGTAAATGCTCTATATGGAGGAGACCAACAATAGGCATGTTGATCTAGAACAAGGTGAGGCACCCACAAAATTAGTAATTCAGCTACTTCATACAAGATCAAGTAACAAAGTACAAGCTCCTAAGAAAAAAAGGCCTAAGGCAACAATCAGAATTTGACTGCTATCAGAAGAGTATAGGAAAGATCAAAGTGAAAAGCCTGATTTCTTGGGTGAGTTTTGAGATTATTAAATAAATTTTGATAGATAGATTAATCCAGGATTTTCATTAGTCAGAAAAGGTTTAGTTGCAGTGAAGAGCAATCACTAAAATATGACTCCCTTAGTATGAAATATTTTCAAAATTTGCAATTAAAGTAATTTTACATTGGAACAATTTACCACAGTTTACTTCAGTTTTCATGGGCAATATCATGTCAACGCATGATCCATTCATTGTATGAGACATTTGGGCTGAATGACTCTAAACACACCCACAAAAGATGTTCATAAGTAGAAATAGAAAAGCACTAAAGCTTCAAAGCTGGCTGCTCTTAAAACTGATTTTCTGCATCTTTCCTTAAAACATTTGCTGAGCAATGATAAAATGATTAGACAAAGAATCTACATTATACTGTAACAAAGTTAATTGGATCCTATCTTTTTACATGTTGCATACAGCTATTTAGAAAAGCAGGTTGGGGGAGGTGGAAATTTTAATTTCTTTGGTGTGCATTCCATTGCAACAGTTTAAGTAAAATATTAATCCAAGACACAGGAATTTACATACCTATTGTATTTTTCATAGAGGTTTGGAAAGGTTCCATTAACTGCTACGTCCGACCCAGGCCAAAAGAACGTAGCAGCTTTTAGACCTTGGTACATAGCCGTTAGCCAAATCTGCAGGACAACAATCGCCATCATTAGTGCAGGTCACTAAGTTAACTAAGTAACTGCAAGATCCACTGCCAGCTCTGTACCTTTTGGCAAGGTCAAAACTTAAGAATGTAAGTGGAGAACACCATACAGCCAATCTACAAAACAATCAAAGTATGTCATCTGCAGTCCAGATATACCTTGCAGCCTAATTCATTACGGCAAATACTCATGTCCCTTCAGCTGGGTACAGACCTAGGTAGGGGAAATGTCTCAAGAACAGTGAAGTTAGAAGGGGTAGGAATGTTCTGAGGACCTATGTCCCACATACTCTGCAATATGAAAGTAGGACTTCAGTCAGCTCTTCTGATTTTACTGCTGATCTCACGACTTGCAGGTTTCTGTCTGCCTTCTGCATGTTTTCCTGCCTCACTTGTACTTCACAGCAGCTTGCAGAGTCTACACTTTAACACCCCCCCCCAAAAAAAAAAGAAATTGTTCCTTCCACACTACTAAAAAGAGTTACAATTACTGCTTCTTGTTATTCTTCAGGATAGCACTCACCCAAACTGTCCCATGCCACTTCATTTTGATGGCATCAGCAGATTTGCCACAGCTATATGATTGAACCGAGATGCTTTCTTTTAAAGCCGCATCTTTAGACTTCATAGTAATCTGAGCACAGCATAAGTCTTTACTACTACTGATTACTAAAACTAACTTGCTTGTTGGTTTCCTTAGAAAAGTTAACTGCAAGCCCACTTATATTAAAGCCAGAACAAAATCTGGTATCTTTATTAGTTATTTAAAGCAAGTTTTTTCCTTGAAGAAAATTACATTTAAGTTCAATAAAGTCTGTTGCACTTTGTTTCATTTGTCATTTTGCTACTCTAGTACAGCAATTCCTAATCATGCTGAATAACACTTCTTGGCTGACTTAAAGCACCCTCTGCACTCTTTCAACACCACTATGCATCCAAGTGATATTAAGTAACATAACAGGCCAGTGTACATTCTCAGCAGTGTATTAATACTTACAGGCTGCCCTTGGTACCACTGTGGATTAAACTTCTCTTCACTTTTAAGGGTGAAGGAGGCATTTCTTTTGGGGTCATACATTTTGTTATCAATTATACCATGAGATTCAGGATAGAGACCCTGTAATTGAGAGTATACCTTGTTACAGTGTTATAAAGAAAAAGAACTGTCCATCTATATAAAGAGACGTCCATTAGACAAATATGTACAGTGAATAATCTATGTGACTTCCACTCTACCTGTACCTCAAATTAACGAATTTAACAGCATCACCCACCATTGCCACTGAGCCCTACCTTCCAATTCTTAATTGCTTCTCAGTGAGATTTTAAAAACAAAAAAAGATATGCAAGAAGCTTGCTCTGGGATCAAACTGAAAGACACCACCTTAGTTCACACATTTGATTAATCTTTAGTACCAATGACAAAGTGTTGTGGTTTGAGGCTTTCAAACCCATGCAGCCGCTCTCTCATTCCCCTCTCTTTCTTCCTCAGTCCGAGGGGATGGGGAGGAGAATCAAAAGAATGCAACTTCCACAGGTTGAGATAAGAACAGTTTAGTAACTAAGGTATAACATAAATCACTA
>JASSUY010009080.1:0-35787 GCA_032466535.1 Forpus xanthops | reverse complement strand
TTGTAACATAAGCATTGTAAAAAGAAACGAACTATTCATACCAACATTGTTTTCTAAGATTAGCTAAAGGTATTCTATGTTCAATAAAGTTGTGAGTAGCATTCTTCATTAAGATTGTCTCAACCATGTAGATACAACTCAGTTTCTTATAGTGTTACTTTCCATCCCATATTAATGGTTTCTTTACTTCCTAATTCTCTATCCCACAATGATTATCAGTTCTCTACAACACGAATCACAATTTATAACAGGGCTGAGGTAAATCTTAGAGCTGCCATACTCTTTTTGCCTGGCTGATGTTCCAAGAGCACCTTAAGCTTACAGCTATTGCGTTACTCGCAGTTGGACAATGGTTTCACGAGCACACCCCAGCACACCGGCCCTGCCGCCACACGGCCTGAAGGCGGCCCTCGCTCCACCGGACCCAGCTCTGATGCTGCTGCTGTGGGTGCCATGAACAGACCCGCGCTGGGCCCCTCGGTGAACGCAGAGCACACGGAACACACCGGAGCCACACCGGAGCCACACCGGAGCCACACCGGAGCCATCCCGGGGCCATCCCGGGGCCGCCACGCTCCGGCCCGCCTCAGCCTTCCCGCCGTGCGCAGGCGCGGAGCGGCGCCGCGCTGTCGTAAAGTGTCGTGCAGCGAGCAGGGCCGGCTGCGGGAGACCGGGCCGCCGTGACCGGAGGTGAGGTGGAGCGGAGCGGGGAGGTGGGCCCCGGGGGCGGGCGCTGGAGTTTTGTGCTGGGCCCCGGAGGCGGGCGCTGGAGTTCGGTGCTGGGCCCCGGAGGCGGGCGCTGGAGGACGGTGCTGGGCCGCGGTCCCTGGGCCTGACCTTGCCCGCGGCCGCCGGGTGTGTGGGTGCAGCGGTCAGGGCCGCGGCCTTCCAGAGGCGGTTCCTGCGGGGCGGTACGGTGCGTGCTGGTCCGTTGGGCCTGGAGGGGAGCGGGTGCGAGCGGAGCCATGCGGGGTTGGGTGTCCGCCCTGGTAGGCGCTGCGGGGCTTTCCTAAGGCTGGGTGTTCGTTGCAGCTCGGGCCGCCCCGGCGCGGGCTGTAAGGTGGATGTGCCCTTGAGAGAACGGGGCTGGGAAGACCCGGTGTGCAGGAGCCATGGGTTTGTCTGCGTCCTCCCCGGCTGCTGCGGCTCAGTCACCGAGCGCAGGCAAGCAGCATCACTCAGCACCGCTGCCTTCGGAGTGCCCGATGCACCAGGAGAAAATGAGAGGTAATTGGCATTGAGACTGAAGTAAAGTCCTCGGGGGGAGCGCTGTGTCCAGTGCTGGGCTCTGTAGTACAGGAGAGACAAGGAGCTACTGGAGAGAGTCCAGCGGAGGCCACAGGGGTGCTCAGGAGCATCTCTCTCATGAGCAGAGATTGCAGGAGCTGGGGCTGGTTATCCTGGAGAAGAGCAGCTCGAGAGGGGATCTCATCAATGCAGATCAATAGCTCAAAGGTGGGTGCCAGGAGGACGGGGCCGGGCTCTTTCCAATGATGCCCTGTGACAACACGAGGAGCAGCGGCCATAAACTGACACAGGACAAGTGTCACCTCAACATGAGGAAGAGCTGTGTTACATGAGGGTGACAGAGCCATGGCACGGACTGCCTGGGGGATGTGGAGTCTCTGAATACATCCCAAACCCCCTGGGCACGTTCCCATGTGCCCTGCTTTGGGTGGCCTTGCCTTGGCACCGGGTGCTCTCCAGAGGCTGTAGAACCTCTGGTTCCACAGCAGTTGTCACCTTTCACAGGGCTCCTGCAATCTGTTCCTGTTGAGACATGCACCCAGGAAGGGTCAGGGTGGTGCAGAGATGGTAACTGGAAGCAGGTGCAGGGAGGGGGATGGAGAAGGAGAACTTCAGCTCTTTCGTTGGCACATCCAGTGCGTGTTGGATTCCACTGCTGGGGAAACCTTAGGTGCAAACGGTTCAGTATAGGGGCTATCATGGGGTGGGGATTGAGCATTCATGGACTACAGAAGAAGCCTAGATCTTACCACGGTGATAGGTCCTAAAACACAGGAAAGAACAAACGTTTAAACTGTTGCAAAGCTCATAACAAAAGTGTAATACCAGTTTGCATTGACATAAGCATGCGATGAACTGTTCTCCACTTCCTTGGCATGTCTTAAACAAAATACATCGTGTTTTCTTCCTGTATTCCAGGTTGTCCAATGCACATGAAGACTCCTGATCACAGAACTGAGAACGCAGAAGATGTTCCTGCACATCAAGAAAGAGCATATGAATACGTAGCATGTCCAGTGACTGGTGCATCTCAGATGAAAGATGACATAGATCCTAGCAATATGGTAACTTCTGATTGTTTCAGCTCTGTTGTTTGGTCTTACCTGTTCTGAAATACTCTCCCCCAAATGGTAATGGTGATGATACTGTCCAAGGTGGAAACTTTGGTAAATAAGGTTACTTTTTAAATGCTGTTTTTACTCATTTTGTGTGCAAATACTGAGTCAGACCAGGTTCGACCTTCTTCAACATTCTCTTCTTCAAATTAGCATCTTTTTCCATTTTGTGAATACCTTTTTTGCTGCTTTCTTTAAACCTGCAGCATGGGTTCTGTGCTGCGTCCGTGGGTTCCAGATGGTAGCAGTGTGGGTAAGTTCTCGGTCAGGTCTCCAAGGTTTCCTGTGGTTTCCAAAAGCACTGTTCTTTTGGGAGTTGAGGGGTTCCTTTAGGTTTTCAGGTGATGAACTCATCCAAAGAGTTCTGCTGCAGAACAGGAAGGTGGCTTTGGTGGACTTAACTAAAGGCTGAACTTAATCTCTTTACCAGCCGATGAATTATGCTTTTAATTCTGTTTTTCTTTTCAAACACCACAACATAAGATGTTCATATTCAAGTTTGTTGTTTTCTAGATGCCTCCTCCTAATCAGCAGCCATCCCCCGGTCAACCCTTTCCATTGTCAACCGTTAGAGAAGAGTCTTCCATTCCTAGAGCACATTCTGACAAGAAATGGGTCTACCCTTCAGAGCAGATGTTCTGGAATGCTATGCTAAGAAAAGGGTAAATACACTCTGAGTTACCAGGTGGAATATGAGAGTCTGAAATTCATGAAGTAATATCATTAGTTATTATTAATCAGATGAGTTTGTGGGCTCTTTCAAATGACTGTTTTTACACACAGCTTTACTATAAAGGGTGACGTGGTCTCAAAGGCCATGTCTCCTCCAGTGAGCAGCAAGGTGATGGGGAATGACAGGCAACTGCCACAACTCAGTGCATAGGTGTAAAGGATCTGCATGATTGCCAGCTTTCAGACTCAGTTGGCTTCATGCTAATCCTCTAAACCAATAGTAAAGGCTCTGTGATTGGGAGAACATCTAATGTGACTTTGCAGAGATGCTAAAAGTGTAGTGAGAGGACAAGGGGTAACGGGTTCAAACTTAAACAGGGGAAGTTTAGATTGGATATGAGGAAGAAGTTCTTCAGTGTAAGGGCAGTGAGGCACTGGAATGGGTTGCCCAGGGAAGTTGTGAATGCTCCATTGCTGGTAGTGTTCAAGGCTGGGTGGGACATAGCCTTGGGTGGCATGGTTTAGTGGGAGGTGTCCCTGCCCATGGCAGGAGGGGTGGAACTGGATGATCTTGAGGTCCTTTCCAACCCTCACTGTTCAGTGATTCTAAATGGTTTGACACGTAGAGGTTTTCAGTCTGTAAACAAATCTCAGTGTAGGCAAGATCTGAAGGATAAATGTCTCCTGTGGTTTGGAAAGCCTTCAGTGCTGCTGTTTCCTCACTCTTCTGTAATTGTCGTTCTTAAAGAGATCAACTTTAAAGATGATTATGGTTAAAACAACAGGAGTTCGTTCTGAATATCAGTGTTGTTCTTAAGACAATATGCCATAAGCAGTCTGTGTGGAACATACAAGTTTCAGTTCTGCAAACACTGAACTGTGTTCAGCGTTACACCTGTTGAAAAGCAAGCACGTGTGGAGTTAATAGTGCAGGGTTGGAGACACGAAAGGTGTTTCTAAGTGTATGCAGAACATATTGATACAGGATTTGTGTGCAGTAGGAAGGCAAGTGGGATTTTTCCAACTCATTTTTACAAACACCATGGATGTGCTGATGTTTGCACGCTCTGATAAGTTTCTGATCCAGTTAAGCTGTTAATTTATCTCGCTAGAATCTGTGGGTCTCTGGGGGGGTAACTTTGATAGTGGTTCTCAAGATGCTTAAGCAGATGAGCCAGAAGTTCCCCTACTTGCTTTGTATCCCTGCCTAAAACGTTAAACCTCTTGATTCAAAAGCCCTCCAAATAAATGGAGGAAGGTGGAGTAGTTACGCTATAGTGTTTGTAAGCTGTTCTCAAATGCTTCTCTCTTAGGTGGAGGTGGAAAGATGATGACATAACAGGTGAAGACATGACCAACATCATTAAGATTCACAACCAAAATAATGAGCAAGCCTGGAAGGAGATTCTGAAGTGGGAAGCTCTTCATGCTGTGTACGTACATAGGGGATGAAAAGCAAATCCTCTGGTTTAGCTCTTGCTCTTGTAAGTCTTGGAGAATAGACTTCTATGTCATGAAAAGGTATGAGATGTAAACTTTGATGAGAAGTTTGTAAACCAGTCACTTTTTAGGTCAGGACAGTCCCTGTTCCTAGAAGAGACAGACTAGTTAAGCATTCTATATGTAGGCATTGTTCTCTGGAATTCCATGATCTTTATTACATTAGTTTGGCTTATGGTTTCCTGCTTTTTCATCTCTTAAATCCGTGGATAAGATTTGTTGAGAAGTGCTTTGTAGGTAGGTCAGAGTGATAGTGTGGAGCATGTTAAAGGTTCTGTATCATAGCAGTAGTAAGTGCTCTCAGAAACTGGGGAGCTTTTCCAACCTTAAGATGGTGGTTTAGATCACCTGTAATTGATTTTTTTACTGTTGCTCTTTCTCATATGTGTTTTGTCTGTTATTAAACCAAACTACCATAGTGGTTTAAACACTTTCTTTTTGAACTGTCTGCACAGGGAATGTCCATGTGGACCATCACTGATGCGGTTTGGAGGCAAAGCAAAGGAGTATTCACCAAGAGCCAGAATACGTTCATGGATGGGGTAGGAGGAAGGTCTTCTGTGAGGTGGGAAGGTTGGGAGATGTGTCTGAAAACATGGTGTAGAATAAAGCTGTTTCAGAACTGGAATTGTAAGTTACAGTTACCAGAAGTACTAGTGGGGATCTTATGCCAGTATCTGGATAAAGAAAACAGGTTCCTGATATCCATTAAAATATCTGTGTGTTCCTTTCTGTGTCTTTCCAGATACGAACTTCCCTTTGACAGGCATGACTGGATTGTTGACCGATGTGGAAAGGAAGTGCGATACGTTATTGATTACTATGATGGTGGAGCAGTAGACAAGAACTACCAGTTCACTATCCTGGATGTTCGCCCTGCCTTTGACTCCCTCTCAGCTGTATGGGACAGAATGAAGGTAGCATGGTGGCGGTGGACTTCCTAACTACTCCTGTGGTGTGTAATCAGAATGTGCACCACTCTCCTAGACTAAGGATGAGTGAGTACTAGGACTTGATACAGGCGTTCAATGCAACTGTTGATGTTTTCATCATCACCACTGGTCTTCGGGTGGTGGGAAGGGAGGGTGGGGAAATGGGTTGTTTTGATAGAATAAAGTGATGGTAGCAAAAACTTGTATCTTAATTTTCTTAAGAGCTGGGGAAGGTATTCTTACTTTGTCACGGTTGCTCAGAAAGCTCGCCTTTGTTTCCTGACTGCAGTGCTGCACCACATCCATTGGCTACCTGAGTCTGACTGGAGTTCTGAGTATTAAACGGTGAAAACTGGAAATGTCAAAACCAGTGTAACATAGGATGAATAAAGGGACTGTTCCAAACGGCATGTTTTATTGCCTGTATAAAACCATTCTATTTGTTTCACATGGGCACTTTATCTATTCAAACACATGCTTCCTCAGAAAAGTTTAGTTCAGTTTATTGTGTTCAAAGAAGTATAGTAGGAGTGGTTTTGAAGGTATGCTAAAGTGAAAAGGAGGATATACTCATGCCTTAACCTGCAGTCTGTCTTTGAACAAGAGTACATTTGTTAGAAGCAGAAAGTGTCGGTTACTCTAAAAGGAGATAATATTTAATGGCTATTTATTCTGAGTATTTAAAAGATCTGGTTTCTGATGTAATAAAAGAGTATTCTTAGTATTTCCATGTCTTTAATGTGTGTCTCATGTAATGCATTCAGGGCAGAATTAAGCCTTATTTGAAGAAACTGTTGTGTGATGCATCTCTGTTTTGCATCTTGCCTTCATCAACTGAACCATAGTGTGGGGTTTGTCTGTACTACAGAATTGCACAAAGGTGTATGACAACACAGGCCGACATATTTCTGCATAGTGGTTATAGTGAGGGATTTTACAGATGTGTGTATAACTTGGCTAAAAGGGTTTCAAAAGTGACAAGGAATAAAGTTGATTTGAGTGTTTTCTAAGAGTGATGCGTGTTAGTGCTGTGTGGCTTAAAGATTTGATTAATGTTTATGCTTAATAAGGGAAACTTAACTTTTTTATAAGTCTTCCACTGTAATAGCTTTAAATTTGCATGGTTTGCTAGATTTCAGGTGTCACATGCCCCTAAATTTAAACGATTCCTTCCTTTCAGCATCAATTACTCCTGAAAATGTGTCTTTTACACAAACACTTGGGAATGGAAGATGTAAGAGAGTTTCACATCATAGCTTCTCAAATGGGAGAAGCTACATGAAACTTCCCAGCCTTAACTGGGAACCAGCTGTACATTCATATTGTGAAAGTGGCTATTTTTAACTGAAGGGAAAACTCCTCAATGTTCCAGTCAAGTAACTTGCCATTTAGGGAAAGATTGTTCAGGAAAGCTTTTGTAGTTTAAGGGTACTGGTTGAGATGAATGCTTCCCACTTCAGAACCAACTGTCCTGCTTGGCAAGAATCAATACTACCTGCAAGTCCAAATCCTAAGAGAAAAACACACTTAATTGCTTTTCAGTGATTCATGCATATGTACATACATATATATATATATAAATGAGAAATAGTTTTGGGGAAGTAAACATCTGAATAAGCAATTGCATGTATGAGATTTGAGAAGTGTGTGAGCTTGGACAAAGTGTATCTGATAGTGAATAGAGCTGCTTCTCTCTTGTAACAGTGAAGACTGAGGCTCATTCTTTTTGAGGTGGGTTGTTTTGGTTGGTTGGATTATACATCAGTAACTTGGCACACACAGAGCTGTGTATTGCTTGCGACTAAAGAGGGGAAAAAGCACACCAGTGGAGGGAGTGCTTCAGGAGTTTCCAGAAAATGAGTTTGGTTGATTTGGGAAGTGTGATGTTGAAACTGTGATAGCTGCTAACTGTGGTGAATGGTGTCTCAGGCCACATGCCTGCACTGAAAACGGCTCCGTTCTGTGCTGCTCTTAATGAAATGTACCACTTTGATTCTCCTTTTTGTTTGATGACAAATAAATACACTTTTCTTACTTTGGTAGTTGGTGACTGTTTTTAGCTGTAAGAATCAAGATGAGCTCTTGCATGTGTCACGTGAGACTGTAGTCTGTTAGAACTAATCACCTCTTTATATACACTACTCACTTATTTAGGTGAATACAGAAGAGCCAAGGACTAAATTCAAGTGCAGCAGCACTCAACAGAAGAGCATATGACAACAAACATATTCATCCTGAGTCTGTGTAGCTTCTGAATGCAAGGAATTACAAGGTTTTTTAACAGTCCTTGAAGTAGAAATTAATGCAATATCTACAAGAATGAAAGAAGGCAACATGGAGTTTTGCCTTTTTGGTTTGAGTTACTTTATGCCTCATGTTGGCAGTTTGCTATTTCTTAGAGGATGGGTGTCAGAGGGATCAGGATTCTATTGTCAACTTGAAAAACTGCTATAAGTTGATGTGGTTTTACCCTTTGGGCGATGCTTGAACAGTAAAACTATTGTTTAGGCTAGATTAAAGTTAATGCATGTGTCTGCATACATGATTTATATCCTCTCTTTGTAAGCATAGAAAGGTGTGGAGAGTTCATGAAGCTCAAGCAAATGAAGATAGACCCTTACCAGGCCCTTTCAGGGTATTTTGGAGCAGCAGCAGGTTCCCAGTCAGGCTGAAACAGAAGTTTAGAACCCAGGATCTCAAACCAGGTTAACCTTGTGCATATTCAAAAGGGAAAATACAGTCACTGTCACTAAATCAGTTGTGTATTTACACAGCAAAAGTTCACCTAAGCTCTGCTATAATGTGCCAAAGCCCCACTTGTCCTATTGTGCTTGATTCTTGCAGAAATCATAGAATGGTTTGGGTGGGAAAGGACCTTAAACTCATCCAGTTCCAATCCCTGCCATGGGCAGGACACTTTCCACTAGAGCAGGTTGCTCCAAGCCCCCTCCAACCTGGCCTTGAATACTGGATGGAGCATTCACCACTTCCTTGGGCAACCCATTGCAGCGCCTCAGCACCCTCACAGGGAAGAGCTTCTGCCTTAGATCCAACCTGAACTTCCCCTCTTTCAGTTGGAACCCATCACCCCTTGTCCTATCGTTGCAGTTCCTGATGCAGAGTTCCCTTCAGACACTGGGAGCTGCTCTGAGGTCTCCACGCTCTTTTCTTCTCCAGGCTGAACAACCCCAATGTTCTCAGCCTGTCTTCATACAGGAGGTGCTTATGAGTGAACCACTCATCCCAAAGGCAGCGACTCACAAGACATGGCTGCATATTTGCAGCTTGGGTACGTGTTCTTATGACTGGAGTCTGAGCAAACCCAATTTTCAAAGGCTAACTGAAATTCATTGGAAGTACTGGCATTGTTATTAGGCCTCATTAAAAAAGAAAGATAATTAAAAGAACAGTTTCCTTTGCTGATGCTTAGTTTGAACCATGGCCTCTCTTCTGAAATAGAAAACATCACATTTGTTTTCCACATGAGGACCAACACAGTAAGTGATGATTTTTGTTTTCTGATGTTTTGAGGTAACTACAGAAAGTTTTAGCTGTTTTCCTACCACACTGCTCTTCTTGCCTCCAGCTTCTGAAGCCTGCAACCCCATAAACCTCCTATCTATAGAGACAGCTAATGCTTTAATTGATCATTAGTAGGCTTTCAAAATGAGTTTCCATCTGCCAAAAGATTAAATGTCTTAGGGAACTGACTTGGAGCAGTTTGATGCTTGGAGGATAAATGCAAGTGCCTTTAAAAAGCACTGCTAGAGCACAAATCCTTGAAAAGCTTGCTTCTAAAATCCTTAAAAGGAGAAGCAATAGATTTTTCCTCCGATTTTTTTTTTTCTCAAATTAGGATTTTTTTACATAAAAAACATACACATATTTTTTTGTATATATTCTATCAATAGAGGTATTTTCATTTGAATCCATTAGCTCGCTTTCAAAAACTAAAGAGCCAAACCTCATGCGCATGTTGAGTTTAACCTCAGAACAAGCCATACAAACATTGGGGCAGCTTTTAATTTGCAACGTCATTTCTTTGCTAAATGTATTTATTCCAACCTTAAAAAACATGCTTTAGGGCAAAAGATGCTGAAAACTTTTCTACTGCCTGTGCTTGAGAATACTGAGAAACATCTCTGTTTTACCACCATCTCTCACAATTACAGGGGTTGCTTCTCCTCCTGTTGCCTTTAAACTTTTGCCCTTTAGCTTATTTGGAGTGTTTTTTACAGGTTTTTCATGTTGTTTTCTCTTTGCCATTTTAGGTACAAGCCACTTTTGGGAAAACTCCTATTGTGGCAACGCTCTGGAGCTGTTATTGCAGAAATAATGGCTTCTTTGGTAGCTGAAAAAATATCAGTGCTATTTAGCTCTCTTTCAAACAGGTTTAGGTGGCAACAATACCCTTCTGGCTGCATTAGAGCTCTCAGTGTTGTTGTAGCAGAAAACACAGGACTGTAGCAGCGCCGAAAGGCATATGTGACTCATTACAGAGGTGAGGTTATGGGTTCCTTGTTAGTCTTTGTCTTGTGACCCCAAAATGGGCAACTGCAGTGGTTTTTAGACTCTTCCTAGTTCTTTAATGCCTTCTAGAGTAGTGATTGCTGAGACGGGAGAGTGGCTGGCGTGGCAATGATGGTTAAAAGATTTAGACAGACGTTCCAAAGTTACCTTTTGTCCCCAAAATGCCTGTTTCCTTTTATTTACCACTCAGGAAAACAGGTACAAAGACAGAGTTTCCTATAAAATTACCAGTGGTTGTCAGCACAGCACTTCATTGATTGGGGCCATATTTCCAGTGAATAGAAAAGAGACTACTTTTGCAAATAACACTTGGAAGATGTATCTTACCTGTGTATGAAAGTCTGCATTCTGTTTGCCTTGTCAGGCAAAGTGGATAATGCTGGTACCATCAGTGCTGTATTGATTTATGACAGGATGCTGGAGCTGGTTTAATAGGAGCTGTCTCTAACAAGCAAGATGTTCTTCTTTCTTTACTTGTATTTGCCACGTTGATAGGAAAGCATCCTTTTAGAGCATTGAATACGGCTGATGTTATTCTATCAAACACTCCGACGTTTGAAAAAAACATAGGAAAAAGAAAGAGAGAGGGGGAAAATAAGGTCTTGAATTCCCGTTTAATAATGGTGGAATATGAAGGCCAGATTGTAACTGTAGAAGTTCATTTCCAATTTAAACATTTAGCATTTTCACTGGTCTGCAAATACAGGAAATTTATTACATTAAGATGGAATTTAGATCTTTGACATGAAGCTGATATTTTCCTAGCGTGAAAAATATCAAGGTGACATTACACTGTCTCATTTGATGACTTCCAAATGTCAGAGTGCAGCAACTTATTCATGGGGACCTCAATGTCTTGTGATAGTGTCAATTTAAAAGACATTTACATCGACTTTTTTTATTTAAACATGTAAAATGGAATATGCAAAGTGGGTGAGGAAGGGGTGTGTGTGTGGGGGGGCAGGGGCAAGGAAGCTCTTTGTAATAGAATGAGGCACTTTTAAGGCTAATTTACAGCGGAGCCTCCTGACAGCAACATGGATTCCTACCTGGCAGCTCCCATCTTCTTCCCCTTCGTTATGTCCCTCATTCCCAGCTCAGCACTCCCATGTTTCTTGTTATTGGAACATTAGGGGATTAAAATTAGCACGATGTATTTTCTAATTAAAGTAAACCACCCTCCCTTCCTTTTAAAAGCCATCTGTAATAGGGAGATGCCGACTGGAGGTGATTATACCCGGGTTAACGAAGACCACTGGCCGGAGCAGACCCGTGAGCTAACATGGAGCCACAACAGTCGACTATAACCAACGTAAACCTGTGTCTTGGTAAAGCTTTATGTACGCGCGTCGACTTCCACACGCCGAGGACGAGCAGGTTACTCCCTTCGGTGTGTCAGAGCTGCCATGAAGCGCTGCACACCGCGGCTCCCCCTCACACGGCCGCCATGTTCGGCGCTGAGGTAAAGACCCCCTCCGCCTGCGGCCGGAACCGAGGGGCATGGCGGGAAGAGGCCCCGCCCCGCCGCCATGTTGGAGCTGGCCTTGGAGGAGCTCTCGGCCCTCGCCGCCATCTACAGCGAGCCGGACGGCTGCGAGGTGCTGGCGGTCTCAGGTGAAGGCGGCCGCGGGTCGTCCCCTTTGGCAGGGTCTCAGCCGGGGGTGATCCGCCCGCTGCCCCACACCGGCCCCGAGGGGAAGCGGCACACGGGGGCTGCCCAGAGGGGCAGCGCCAAGGATGGGTTCCTTCCCGCCAATCCGTGTCCCACGCTTTGCAGGGGACAGATCCCATCGGATCTTCCTCTTTTGTAATTAGCGAGCTTCTTAATCGCAGCTGTTTGCGGTGGGTGAAAGCAGTGGTGGGAATGGGCTGGAGCCTGTTGAGGTGAATCATAGAATGGTTTAAGTTGGAAAGAACCTTAAAGATCCTCTAGATTCAGCCCACCGCCATGGGCAGAGGACGAGCATCTCCTTCATGTAACGAGAGTGGGTATTTATCCTGTGGTGTCTCATAGAGGTGCAGCTGCTGCTGTGTGTGAGAAGCTTTGGGTCACCTCTGCCTTTGTGGAGGTGAGGTGGTAATCTGGGCCTTACATGTACCACGTTCTCCAGCTTCAGCAGTGTGTGTATGGATGGGGCTTTACAGGGTGCTGAGCTCATCTTTTGTGTTTGCTGCGGGTGTGGAGCGTTTGCTCCCATCCCTGCTGGTCACATAGGGTGTAAGAGAGGACTTTCAGCAACGCTGGGAGTAAATCAAGGGACACGATAGTTCCAACAGCAGTTAGTGTCAGCCTTAAAGAGGTGTCAAGTGGGATGTGTGAGTGGTGTCTGTTGAGGTACAGAGCATTAAGTACATGGGAGCTCTCTATATTTGTTGCAGATAACACACAGATAATGTGCATGTGCTCTCTATTATAGAGAATATGCTATGACCGCGTATTTTCTATGATAGGTGTGATTCTCTATGATACTATATTAATATTTAGCTTATGGCCATATACTGTATAGGCATAAACACAGGACAAGTTTCACCTCAACATGAGGGTGTCAGAGCCCTGGCACAGTCTTGCTCAGGGGGGTTGAGGAGTCTTGTTCTCTGGTGACATCCCAAACTTGCCTGGACATGTTCCTGCGTGCCCTGCTCTGGGTGGCCCCGGTGATCTCCAGAGATCCCTCCCAACTTCAACCATCCTGTGATGCTGTGAGAATCACTTTGGTGTGAAATAACACGTGGCTGCTTTTGGCTCACTTGAACAAAATAGTAGAAAGTTAACTGAATAAACCTCAAACTTGTGTTTAAAACAGTTGAAATAGATTTATGCAGAACAGCAAGACTTTGTGTGCAGACAGCCTGAGAGGGATGAAGGCATGAGTGTCTGCATGGAGCACAAGTAACTGGGATAGTCTGAAAGCAGGATTGCTTTGTGTCTCCGTTTGCTTGGCACACCTCTTGCTCCAGTGTGGGGCTGTAATTCTGCCCTTTTAGTTTGTGATTGGGTTTTTTTTTAGAGTTGTATTTTCAAAAGCCGACTGATGAAATGTTTCATGTGAGTTTTATGTTCTTAAAAATCAGAAAGTTCAAGGCTGTTATTTCAGGCAGCGTTAGAAAATACAACATCCAGGCTTAACAGACATTTCACTTTAAAGCATGCGAACATATCTGAACATTGCATATGCACGTCTGCTCCTCCAAAGCTGTTACAGAAATATGTGCACATCCTTCTCTCTGCTTCATATGCAGGAAAATGGGTTTGTGCTTAAGGTACTGGGATGTAAAAGGCTTAGAAACCTTCCTGGAACATAAAGTGAAGTGCCACCAGTGCACAGCAGGAACAGGTTGTTGTATTTACATTAGTATGTGACCTTGCAAGGCCTGTAGTCGGGTTGTGTTCATATGTTAGGATCATGTATATTTGGTTGTTTTCCATCATTTTCTCTTGGAATAGAAAAGATCATTTGCAAGAATGATTATTGGTAATTTTCTTACTTCAGGAATTTACTTCTTGTTTGCGTTGTAGCTGCAGAATCCTTTAGTTTGTGTGCCACTAACTCACCTTTGCTTTACACCTTCAAACCATACAAATTGTCATTGGCAAACGGTGCACAGAAGTAGCTTCGAGTAAGACTGTTATGTTATGCTGTCTCTAATGCATTAAGAGTAATTTGCATGTAGACCCACAGCATCAAAAAGGAGACCGTTGAGGACTTACAGTTCTGAGGAGTGTAGGAAAAAGCTTTTTGCATGTCTCTTGGTAAGCTAAAACCTTTGGTTTCCTGGAATTGGACAAAGAAGTATTCAGAATGTACAATGTGTTTTTATCAGAACCAGTGAGTTGCTGCGTTTAAATGAACTAATTACAGCGTATCTTCTTTACCTTCCATATCTATTTACAAAGATCAATGTTACAGATGGAAATCCATAATGTACTTGTTAATCTGTTCTCTTCTGCTTTGCTCACCAAGCGGCCTATAAAAATATATTTATATATTCGAAGCTTGTACGTTAGTAGGTGCCATTTTCTGAATGTAAAAATAGACTGCATGTGTTGCATAAAATGCCTTTGGGCAGGAGAGGAGGGGGATATCTGTCTGCTTGACATGGAGCATAAGAAAAAATCTCAAGTATCCTTGAGCTAAATATACTGATAAGCATGCAGCTATGGGGGGGAAACGAGTTAAAAGGCATGGAGCTCAGTCTTACTAGCATGTTAAATGCCAGCAGAATGGTCATACCCAAGCTTTTACTTCAGAAATCATCACTGTTTTGCTGGGAAGACAACTCAGACCTGGTAGCTTGTGCAAACAAAGGAGGTACTGCTCCAGAGCCTCATTATGCAGGGTGCTCTGCTCTTTGTTCTGCCAGGCCTCTGCAGTGCTGGTGCAGGAAATGGGATGGATGCTGGGATGGTGACATGAACTTTAGATGCTGTAGCTCCACAGACATTTTGAACCAATTCTCCTTGTCAGAAGTCAGAAGGAGATGTAAATGTGCGTGGCTCAGGGTGATACACACACCTTGGGATTCGAGGCTGCGCTAGTTCCTTTGGATTAGTTCATCATCACAGGGAAAGAAAGGTGTGAGATTGTTGCAGGCTTAAAAATATGATCACTGCAGCAGGAGGCCCTTGCCAGAGGAGCAAGGCTGGCCTGTCTGTTTATCCCTTAGTTACTTCAGAGTTGGTGAGATCTGGTACAGCAAGCTAGTTAAAAAAACTGAGGAGGATTATCAGATTATCGGGTGTTTTTCTGTCACTGTAATTAAGCTGGCAGTAGTGTTCTTCATCTCATTTATAGGCTGTGCAGTTTTCCATTTCTTGGCAACGTGGTTTAAAATGAAGTGATTCACAGGCAAGGATATAATCATATTGTTCAGCCAAAGGCAGCTTGACTGTGTACCTGATGTGGTTGCCCTGTGCAAGGGGCAGTTGAAGGATGGTGGGTAGCAGGCACCCTGTGTGTTTGGAGACCATCCATGGTGGGCAGGAGGGTCCCAGAAGGTGCAGTGCAGGCTTTTCTTCTTGAGTGTGGCGTTATGTGTACCGAACCTAGCCTAATGACAGAGGAATTGCACTATTACAGAACTTTGCAGCTGCCCACCAAGAAACATTTGTCAGGGCAGCAGAAGACACACATTGGAACGGGATGGCCCGAGGTCCTCCTGCATAGCTACTCCCAGGGAGCTTGCTGTGGAAACTGGAGTCTCTTCCAAGGCAGGTGCATCTTTGAGGAATAAGCTTGCCTCAGAAATAAACTGGAAACTTTCATAGCATCTTAGGAGGCTGGAAACCACCTCCTGGTGGCAGGGAGCGAGGCTTTGGCATATAGTGCCTGTAAGTATGGGTATGGTTGGGTGTGATTTCATTTAATTCACTGGGTTTGCAGCCACTACTTTCAGCACTGGATTTGATGCTGTTCAGGTAGCAATGGTTTGCATATGTTTGCTTCATGGTGACATTAGAGTTTGATTATTGGGTTTTGAGGGTTTGCTTATTTTATTTGGTGACTGCTCTGACCTAGAAAAAGTCCATCCTATGATCCTGGGAGGAGGTTTGGGAACAAGCCCTTGGCTAAGCTCTCTAAAGTGCTTCTGTCTATTCAAGTCACTTTTAGCTTCTCTCACTTATTTAGTAGGGTTCAAATAGAAAATCAGAGGGAGCACTGAGGTTGGTTAGCAGCATCAGCAATACTAAAACATAATTCAAATGACTATCATGTAAAAGAAGGTGAGATAAGGTAGAGGGAGAAGGCGGCAAGTCACTTCAAAAGAGCCCCTCTGGAACTCTAATCTGCCTTTCAGATCTGGCTTCTCCTGCCCTCATAGAATGAATCAATCAACCAGACATTTTAGCTATTTCTTTAAAGGAAAGGGGTAAAGCAGAGAACATCTGAAGAAGATCATCTTTTATCTGATACCCTGTTTCTTCATGGTAGAGGACCAAAAGTAGGTTAGGTCTTTGTCCCCACTTTTCATTTGATGAGGTTTTGTATTGTTTTTCTACAAATTGTGTTTTAGTCAAGAAGGTTTTATGGCAGGAATTACCACACATAACTTCATATTCAGCATCTTTGATATGTGATTTATCGGGAGGATACCTTCTGCCCTTCCTGCTACGTGCTGTGTATGTCTCTTTCGCTCTGGAAATAATTCTGTTCTAAAGTAGACCAACAACAGGTTTTGAGCAGGTATGTGGGTGTATACACATATGTGTATGTAAGTATATGCATATATATGCCTGTATGTAGCATCTAGGGTCAGATGTACAACAGAGATGTTCTTATTATGTCAGTTCAACTGATGCACATGTAGAGAAGTTGGCAGAACAGAAGTAAATGGATATTATCTGAAAGTTGTAGGGCACAAAGAATCTTCATTTTTTATATTCCAAGTCTCTCTTTAGTGTGGAACTGCTTCTGGGTGGTTGTCTTAAAAAATACCCAGTGCAAGTCTCTCTGCTTTACACTCATATTGGTGTTAGAAGTCTTACAGATTTCTTTAGGAGCAAAGTTAGGGCAGTGCTGAGTCCATCCAGTAGAGTCTGTTTTCAATTGTCCTCACTGCTGCTATTGAGCTTTAGAAGCTGACTTATGTGTTTCTAAGAGAAGCAGTTCTTTATTACTGGCTTGTCTAGACTTTGAAGGAGCCAAGAGGTGTGAATGCTTTTCTGAATGTGTTAATAACTTTCCTTCTAGTATGATATGGAAGTGTTTCATTTCAGGATTCCCTGCAAGTCAAGTTTGAGCCATTGGCTGCAACCTCCCACCCTGCAAAGAAACCCCCACACCCCTTGTTTTATATAGACTGGCAGTCATTTGAGTTGAACTGTTAAAGAAAATGCCATGAATTAAAAATACATATTTCAACTAAAAGCAATCTGTTCACATTTATTTTCTGATTCTTTCTAGAGACGCATGGAGTCACATTTCGGATTCAAATCAGTGTGAAAGAACTACTGGATACCGATGTACTCTTAAAGCTTCTATTTCATTTACCAGTCAGTTATCCATCAACTCTACCAGATATTTCTGTTAGCTCAGACCAGCTTACAAGGGCCCAATGTATGGATGTGAAAGATAAATTACTTGAACAAGCAACGAAGCATCTTTCTGAACCCATGGTGCATGATCTGATTCTTTGGCTTCAGCAGCATCTTAAATATGTCATTAAGCAATCAGCAACAGTTTGCCATGAAAAAACTACTTTGTCAAAAGGAAAAAGTACAGAGGACGGTGTCTGGATGCTCCTTTTGCATTTAGATCACATGAGAGCCAAGGCAAAATATGTCAAAACTGTGGAAAAATGGGCTTCGGATCTAAGGCTGACTGGAAGACTGATGTTCATGGGCAAGATAATATTGATTCTTCTTCAGGGTGACAGGAGCAACATTAAGGTGCAGGAACAATGAATGTTGACTAGTTCTATTGATTTACCACTGAAACCTATGTGCCTGAATATTTTGTGTGTGTTTTTCTAAGATTAACAATTTGGAAGCAAATTGAACATTAGGAGAATAGGAAGGCCCAGCAACTTCATGATCTGTTTAAGGAAAAAAAGGTATTCTATGGGAAAGAAACCAGTGATACTTGTAGACCTGTCACCTCTATTGCTTTGCTTCCCAGTGTAGTTAGACCCCTATATTCCCTGTGTATCCTGACTGTAATATGCCTGGGTTCAGTCTCCTGACTGCATTTCCCACATGCCTCAGAAAACAGAAAATTTGTGATTGAAAATAAATAGCAGATATATTTCTAGCTCATTATTGTCTTTTTTCTTGCTCTAGACCACATGATGCTCCTTGTGCACGCCTGGGCTTTGAACTTCTATCTGTCTTTAAGAGCTCCCTGTGCATTAGGTAGCTTTTTGTGGTGATATTAAAGGAGAATGTTTAGTCTTTTCAAACTCGTGGTCTCTAAATCGCTGAAGACTGTATGTAACTTCAAGCTGATGACTAGAAACGGCCACACACTTTATGGGATGGGCACTTTGAAAGTTTGATTGCTATGTAGTAAAAAAACCCTATGTTTTGTGTAAATTTTTGCATTTTATTAAATCTCAAAGTTGCTAAGGTGACATTTAATGTTCTACTCTCTTTTTTCACTTAGGAGTATTTGATTCTTCAGAAAACTTCTAAGGTAGATGTGGACTCAAGCGGAAAGAAATGCAAAGAGAAAATGATCAGTGTACTGTGTGAGACGAAAGTACAGGCACAGCAGAAAAGGTATAATATAGTAGGGTTGTGGATAGAAAAGTAAGAGAATTGAGAATTACATTCTGACAAATCTGGGCATCTTCATGAGTTACCCTTTTGCAATTTCAGTTTTCAGACGTTTGAAGTCAAAGAATACTCAAGACTGGATGAGCTACAAAAGGAATTTGAGACTGCAGGACTTACAGCTCTTTTCTCAGAGTTTGTACCTCCTCTCTTGAAATAGAATTAAAAGAAAGCCCTGGACCGTGGAGTGAAACAATAGTAAACTGCGGGTGCTGATGGATGATAAAATGTCTAGTTTGGCAAACAGCGTGAAAGCTTTTCTGCCAGAAATAGCCATCCTCTTGCAAGAAGGAGAAAGCAATTCATACATTAAGAACAGATAATTTCTTGACCTTTATGTACTGATAACTTATTCCAGGGAATGTGAAATTACTTGTGATAACTGCATGGTTAAGCATGAGAGACTGGGGAAGAAATCATGTTAAAATAATAGTCTTCTAGTTAGAATCTGTTTTGCAATCCCTGGTTTTCAGTGGTTTGAGTTTTGTCTCTCATGGTGGTGTTTTTTCATAATGGCCTGCTAGAAAGCATAATTAATTTTGCTTTGAGAGCTTATATGAAGAGATTTCTATAAATAGAGTATCAAACACAGATTTGAGTATGAGGAGAACATATTCTTAATATCTCGTAGGGGTCCATGTGCTAGCTTTCCCTTCTCCATTTACTTGATTATAAATGCTAGACTGTTGGTGTAAAGGAAAAGCTCATGTCACTTGTGGCCTGAAAAACTTCAAGCGTCATTTTGAATGTTAGTTTTTGTTCTAAAATGCACAAAACCACCTAAGTGGAGAATTGAAATTAATTAAAAACCTAAGGTAAAGACAGTTGTAATATTTTCTTTGGTAGTTTACAGATTCCTTTTTGCACTCTATCTGGTTTTCCTGTCTGCGCAGCTATAGATATCTTGATTGAATTAAAATGTCAGAGCAGTCTATATACAGACTTCAGTCTTGTGCCTCTCAAGACTTCTGTCAAGTCTGCTGTCATTTGAGAAGCTGGTAAGTTCTGCACCCTGTTAAAATGTCCTCCCCTTTAGCTTTTGTACAAATTAAGTCAGGCAAGATCTGTTTGCCATGGGGGGAGTTGGATACTTATTTCTAATTAATAATGTCCTTTGGTTTCTGTTTTACCTGATACCATTCTGTAGCAAGACGAGATAAATTGTCCAGTAGGAGACACTTTGTCAGTAACTAGCAATGCCATTTCAATTTGTTTTAGCATGTAGCTAAGCACGTGCTTTACTGCTCTCGAAAGCTCACTTCTAAAAAACAAATGTCTCATGTATTCTTTGTTAACTGAATAGATTTGATCAATTCAGTGTAAACCAGCTTCTCTCTGTACCAGGGGAAGACTGGTTAGTGATTTCCAGTTTCATACTCAGCCTATGTGATCATATCTCTGTATGTACACTAGGAAACCAGCTAAAGCAACCTCTAAGAGTTTGCAGGTTTTACTGTTTGAGATGCCAAATGCAAAACGAGTTGTAGGCTGTTTGAGGGTTTCTTAGTTTTTGAGGAGTTAGGTAGTTTTCCTAATATGGACTGTCTCAGATACTTACATTGCATGTTATTTTTTGCGCGGAGGTGTATTTAATGAGAGAGTAGAAAAAGGTCTTCTTAATGAGGCTTTTATGTTAGCACATAGAGTACTTCAGGCACAGGAGAAAACAGACTGGGTTAAACAGGTTTTACAAATCTGTTCTGTGTTATTTTGAAATGGCTTCTGGAGACAAAGTGGAATTTTTATCACTTTAAATGAATGTGAAGATGAAATTTCACTTTTCTAAAGAAGAGTAAAACCAAAGTATATTTCAAATATTAAAATAATATGTATTTTAAACTATAGTTTTCAGAATTGAGCTCTTCTTAGTTAAAATATTCTGAAAAACCATGTGTCAGTGGAGTATAAAACCTTGAGAAGATGCAGAGGCTCTCTCCTTACTCTGTGTGATAGATCTGAAATGTACAGTGTAAGAAAATGTAATCAGTGTCTCTCTGCAAATCATGTTGTAAGGTTTTGCCAGATGGATTTTCTTTCCTCAGCCAGATCTTTACTTTAAAATGCTGCAGCCTTCTGGAAAGAGAATAGCAAGTTACTTGAGAACAAAGCCTCTATCACAATCTTAGCCATTAGAGTCTAGCTGGGGCCTTATTCAGCATGCATATCAATCAGTTACGTATGCTTGCTGTTGGTTTGGCATGAATAGCATACCTGACCGTGTGATCCCAAACTGCATGTGACTGCAGAAATAATTGAGGCACGCAGTTGTGGTTATCTTTCTGGCAAGATCAAAAGCAGATTGTCCAAATTGTTCCTTCCTACTCTCCAAGCTATTGTAATTAGCTGCTTAAGAAAAGCCTTTTGTAGGGTCAGTGGTTGCAAGTTGCGCTCGAATATAAGCTCATGTATTTTCTTGGATATTATTGCTGTTGCCTTCTTGGTGAACTATTTGGTCAGAGGCAGCATTCTGCAACAGCCAAGTGAAAGAAGAACAGATTACAATGAGATAAGTCACAGTTGTCTTCTATGCTCATCTTACCAAATGAAGTTGTTCTTAAAAGCTGGATAATTTCTGTGTTTCAGGAGTTGTAAAATCAGTTTGTATGGTGGACTTTTATCACAGTTGAATGTGCTACTCTCTAACTTATATTGGACAAATCAAGTCCAGTGTAGGAAAGGAGCAGAAGTTTTTTTTGCTTTGCTTTGATTTGCTACAGGAGAATTACAAATCTGATCAACTTGATACAGCACAGACAGCAGAGAACATGAAAACTGATGACAGTCTGATTCTGTCAAAGCAAATGCTTTTGTCTACCTGTCAGTCAGTTTGATGGGTAGGGGGAAACCTTGTGTTCAGACAAGTTAACAAATATATTTAAGGGTTGTTCTTTTGGAAGGATGTTGCAGCTGTCTGTTCACTGAGGTTTATTTGCATGTATTGTAAAGAGATGAGCAAGCCTCTGATACTGTGGTGCATGTTCCTGCCCTCCAAGGAACTGAAGCAGGCACAGAGGAACATTATGCATGGAAACAAAGTCCTGAAAGTCCTTTAAAGAATGCCTGTCATTGTATAAAAAGTTAGTGAAGTGTGTATATAGCTTTTGGAATCAGACAACTCAATTGCAAGGAGAAAGCAATCCATGAAGAAAAAGTGGTTTAGCAAATGAAAAGCTAGCTTTCTTGTGCACATTGTATTGCAAATAGCTCCTCAAACAGCATGGTTAGTAAAGCGTTGCTTCCTGTGGACTTCCTTGCAGAAGACAGGTGCATGATGGTGCTCTCCCAGGTGAGTTCATATTGACTGTGTTCTCTGCAGAAATCATTAAAGTCTCAATAGCATTTTTCTTCACTGCTACCTGTTTTCATCTAAGCTGTAGATATTTGGTTTCTTTCAGGCTGTTAACATCTCATTTCAATTGAAAGGAGTTAAATTCAAAAGTTGGAGGAGAATTGTGTCGTATAACTGTAGTTTCCTTTGAAAATCAGTCAGAAATGAAAGCAGTTGCAATAGGACTGACAACTTGAAGAACCAAGGTTTTAGGACAAAACTGAGGATTGCTTGGTCCTTTTCAATCCTTTGGCTTATTAAGTGTGAAGAAAACCAACATCATCCCTCTTCACCCAGTTGTTTTTGCACAAATACATCCAAAGCATCTGTTCTGACCCTGGAGAGACATGCTGGTTCTGCTGGAGGGTGTGCTAAACCGCAGTTGAATGAATGCCTTGGGTGAGCATCTGCAAGTCTCTAGAAGAGGTGGCCCTGGCTGTGTCAGGCAGGTTTGTTGGAGAACTGTTCATTCTTTCTCCTCATTTCATATGATTGTGAGTGTTCTATATATATCTGCATTTTCTGTAGTGTGAGAAGGATGCTCTGGTCACCTGAGGAGTGCTTCTCTCATTACCCTTTATGTGGCAAGTGTAAACTGGAGTGACTGAAAGAACAACATGAAATTCAGGTTATTTTAACTGCTATATGTAACATCAGGTCTTGAAGCTACTACAACAAAATAGTGATTTCTGTGG
The DNA here is from genome assembly GCA_032466535.1 of Forpus xanthops. Lineage (NCBI taxonomy): Eukaryota > Metazoa > Chordata > Aves > Psittaciformes > Psittacidae > Forpus > Forpus xanthops. The sequence goes on along the minus strand of JASSUY010009080.1, from coordinate 13,498 downwards.
AAACAAGGACGTTGGAGTGCTAACAGATTAAATTACTCAATTCTGCAAGAAATCAAAATTTCTACTTATTATTGCCTTATTATCATCTCTTGGGAAGAAACTTATGAACAGCACATACAGTGAAGTAGCCTACCGCTCAGGAGGATGGCATAACAGTTGGACTTGATCCTTAGTTTCTTTTCCAACCATGTTGATTCTGTGATAACATCAGTGGAAGTAAAGTTCTAGAGGAGGGGAATACTTTCAATGGGGGACATCATCACTGTTGGGAATTCACCATCTTTTCCTTACTCAGTCTCACTAAGATTATAATTCTTGCACCCTGCCCCTACCCCCCTCTCTATTTGTCAGTTGCTATTACAGGGAGAGTGAGACACTGAAAGAACTCATAGATGAAAATCCTTGATATAATCAGTTAAAAAAATGGAGAGTAGATGAGGTTGTTTTGTGAATAAGGCTGATTTTGGGGGTGGGGTGGGTGTGTGTGTTGTAGTTCTATCTCACTTCCCCATAAGATGATTATTTGCTGCTTATTTATCGTTTAATAAGCCCTACATGTGGATAATGTAAAACCAAATGTCCCTTGAGCTGTTCAGCTTTATCTATGAAAATATGAACCTAATCATGTTATAGTTCATTTGAAATCAGATAATGGGACGGTGTACTCACTGTATTTCTTCCAGAGTTTGAGACTTAAAGTCGCTTATATTAGGAAATAGTGCAATTTCTGGAGTCATCTTTCATACATTTTATAGTAGCATTAGGCATTACCATGCTGTCTTTGTGTGGAACACATGCAACACTGGCAGCGCTCTATTCTGGTATCCTATTTTAAATGTATGTTTAATTTTATGTTATGCAAGAGTTATTGTTTATCTGCTTAATTACAGACATAAATGGAACTTCAGAAGTAAATCTACTAATAACATTTTGCAGTTCTTGGTCTATGCTATTTTCATATATTGGTTTTTATATTTGTGTTTTCTAACCTCCGAAATATTAACCTGCTGTGAAGAGAACTCTTCAGTGACAGAAACATTTGCCTAAAAGACATGAGTTTAAGGGTTTCTTTAGACTCTAAAAATTAATCCATTAGTATTTTTCAGTTAATTAGGCATTCAGGTGCTTTAATTTTATGCTAATCAGGTAAGAATAATTGCACTTTTGATTTTCTTTGCGTTTATTAATTTAATACAAATAATCTGTTTGTATCCTGCATTAGAGCATAGCTGATATGGAAATAGGGTCAATATTTTATTAGCATTTCCCATTATAAGTGCTACTATTCATTATATGTATGCATTATTATCTATTGCAACGTGAACACAGAGTATCACTTTAGGATGAAGCTTGATAGAAAAGATCTCTGCATGAGAACAGCTCTACTTTGGGCTGCTTCTCCTATTGTCATCTTTTATATTCCTGTAAATGAGAATTGGAGACTAATTTCTATGGGAAGTAATCAACTGATCCCAGTTCTTTTGAGCTGAACTTAACAGGCCAACTCAGTGTGTTACATACACTAGATCTTGATACCTGCTGGTTGCTGGTGGGTTACTCTCTAGGCCTTTTGCTTTGGCAACCTGTAATTACTCTTAGCAATTAGTTGGCTAATTCTTGATGTAGAGAATTGAGGGAGCTAATCTCACCTACGCAGAAAGCATTTGACTGCTGCTTGATGGAGCTTTACATGGGGAGAGCTGCCTGAGACTCATTTTGTGTTAGTGCCAGGGCCTGGTAGCCGAAAGTTTAGCCTTGGTCTAGTTGCAGAGCAAAATCACGATCATTTTTATGCCTGAAAATGCTAAAATTAGTGTACCTTTTACCGTTCTTGGGTTATGCTCAGGAAAAAAATCAGTGCAAAATTGTTCTGTTGGTCTCTGATCTATCCCTAATCTGTAGTAGCATAGAGAGGTATCTTTATGGGTGTTGATGCTATGAGTACCTCTCAGTTAAGATAATATAAAAAGCAGTTCTTTTTTAAAGTAAGAAAATAGAGTTACTTGTGAGAACAGTGTCCACATGAGATGCTAAACAGAAGTTGAGCTGTAGAGCTAGAGCTATGCCAGAGGCTGATGTTCATTTGGTAGAAGTGTCGGTGTTAAAAAGGAACAGGCAACAATAAGGGCAGTGGTGATGTGGCTATTGGAGAAAGCAAAATGAAGGTCTTTTTTGGATTGAACTCTCTGGAAAGAGATTTTGGAGTATGAGCAAAGAGATTGCTATGGGATCCAAGCTTCAAGTAGAAATGCCTGAAATAAATGCACAGCTTCATTGTAATTTTCTCTTTTTAGCAGGAACTGTGTGTAGAACTGAGAACAAGTAATGGAGGTTTTCCTGGGTGTAGAGGTGACTAACTGCACTCGAGAGCTGTAGGCTGTCTGCAAAGGTATTAAAGCAATTCCTAGAAACTCCTCAAATGACCCAGGGATGACAGAGGCTGTGTTGAGGCAAAAACCTGCAGAAGTCTTCTAAAACTGGGAAACGAGGCTACGGGAGCTCTGTGTGATTGGGAAGATGGATGGAAGAGGTGACCAGCAGCTCCCAGGAACACATTATCTTCAAATATGGCCATTCTGGAAAGTCAGGACTAGGAGGGTTGACAAATCACTTTCAGGGGAAAATGATGTCTGTTCATACCTGGAATCAGAGAACACAGGTAAGTGTTTATGAGACTTCTTCTGCATTGATATTACAGAGATACGGTGTGGTCATTGCTCAAATAGTGCATAATATCTTGGGATGTGGAACTGAATTGTTTGGATTATAATGGGCAGTGGCCTTACAAGCTTTAAGTGCTGCAAACCTCTTCCGGATCAAGGGTTTGCTATGGGATTAAGAACCACCGTGTAAGTATGGGTTAGACAAGGCACATCTAAGAAGAACAAAAATGGTAGGGAAAGAAATTACTCCACTGGAATGGCTACAAGGGTTCCAGGAAATTGGGTTTCTGAGGTGCTGTGGTATGGTGAGGAGAACATCTTTTGTGGCCTTTACCCTGACAAGGAGACGAATGCTAGAAACTCAGCTGAGTGTGAGGATGTCACTCAGAGTTTCTGAGCTGCATGGTATCTGGAGAGTTCCTGGAGTTTGGCACAGAGCATGTGCCTTTCCTGCTGGCCATGCACCAAATTGATCTCTGCAGAAAGGGATTCTCTTATTCCTACAATACTCATTATTAAAAGATGCTCCAGGTTTCATTCAGACTCATTTTGAAGTAACGGGACTGCTTTTTAAAACACATAAAGGAACAGTAGTAAAACCTCAGGGGAGGCAGCTCATATCCCCACAGGAGCTCTCATACAGGCTCAGAAATACTTATTTAACTGATCAAATCTATTGGAAAAGGTGAATTGAAACCATATAATAAGTTCCAGTGGGAGATGGTGCCTGTAGGAGTTCAAGCTGTTCAGTAACTGGGGGCACTGATTTTGAAAGCTGGACAGGTGGAATGTTCTTGGTAGGTAATCATTGGGATCTTTTGCATAGTTACTACTAATAGCTATGTAAAAGGGGAAGTAATTGATTCTCATGTAGTTGGTGGGTTTGGAGTTTTCGACTACTAATTCATTGCTAAGTTGAAACAAATGAATTGTGGAGGTTCTCCTGCCTTTAGGTGGACTGTGAAGTTGAAAGTGCTAAGGGAAAGGTTATCTGTTAGGTTGCTTATGGATCTGAAGTAGGAATGGATCATTTCTTGTTAAATCATTAAAAGGGGAGCAACAAATGATAGAAAATCTCAGCTGCTGTGCAATAAAGTACCGCAGAGAAAGGTGTGGATGTGTGTAACTGCTGTTACTCAGGATTCTGCAGGGACACTGGGGAGTAGCAGAAAGGAGGTCTAAGATTTTTCTGGGTAGAAATAGGCAAGAGTTTCTCTTTATGCCATTTTCCAGTCAAAGAAGGAAAACGGGTGTCCTTCTGGGAACGCGTCATAAGGGGAACAGACCAGAAGTGAAAAAGGTGGACTTTCCACTGATGAACAGAAAACTTAGGCTCTGCAGAAGGAGAAAGCTTTGGCACTCCTGCAAAATCATTGCACAGTGTGGTAAGGATCAGAACTGTACAGTGAGTGGTTAGCAGGCTGCTCTTCCTTTGGCCCATATTTAACAGCCCCTTTTGTACTGACCTTTTGTGCTGGCAGCTGGAGATGGAGGAAATGGGAAGGTGACTTGCTTTCTGTTCAAGCAAAGGGGGCTATTCCCAGCAGTCCCTGGCCCATCTTGTAGCAGGCACAAGGGGGTTAGCTGGGCATCAGGGCTGGTTTTAGGTTGCATGAGAACTGGTACTGAGAGTGCCTCTAGGGACCCCCAGCTGTCACCCATTATATGCCACATTATCCTGTTAACTGCCCACATAGTTACATGGGTTGTTATATGTGGGCAGTTCTAGCCCAATTCTAGCACTCTGTGCTATCTTGCCATTGTGAGGATGGGAAGACTTTGATTCCAGAACTCTGTGCTACAAAACATGAACCTTTCATGGTTTCACATTGAAATATCCTTCCATTTGCAAAGTGCAAGAAAATGACAAGTCAAGAAAGTCAACTGCACAGCAAAATACAGATGGGATGGGATGCAGACTGTCAGTCTGTGAGAATCCATCCACTGGCACTTAACATAAATGGGACAATCATAGTTTGTTCCTCTTCACAAACATTGTTTACACAGTCTCTATAAAGGCAAATTAGTGCAGTGCAAGGAAAAGTCTTCTTTCCCTGTCTGAAACCAATTTAATATTAACTGATGAAACCATTAAAAGATACTGAGCCCAATGTGAATCCCTTTGGTGGAATACATGATATGGAGGAGTGGCTTATCTCAAAAAACCTGCCTCCAGTTTGGAGGTAATGGGGTTTGTATTTTACTTTTCTTTTGCTTTTTTAATCATAGAGGAAGAAGGGGAATAGATCTGCTAGAATGCTCTCCTTATCATCTCCCCAGCCTATGCTCTCATAGAGAGGAGTAGCTGAGAGTTGAAAGGGGAAAAATACTGACTATTGTGCTTTCCCTGAGATAAGGAGTGTTTGAGAGTCCCTTGTCTCATGCATGAAACCCGGTAAAAGGGAGTTATATTAACATATGGAAGAAGGTTTTGGAAAAAAACAGATGCTGGGCTCAGGAGTCTGCTTTTGGCTTTTGGTTTGTCTGGGTGTTTTATATGTCTTTGAAAATGAATGCTAAAAGGGGGACTGTAAGCCACATGGGCTGAGTTTGCTGCAGTGACCTCAAGAGGTGAAAGCACAATTGAAAAGGTCTTCTTTTAAATGTTTAAGGAACTAATAATTGCTGAAAAGTGCAGGTTAATAGAAGAACGGGCATCTTATATGCTATGTTACAGACAGATCTGGCACTCACAGGAGGCATTTGTGACAACAGTCTTTTAGTGGGTGACATTTCTGTACTTGATGAAGAGACAAGACCTCTGTAGGTAAAATTTACAATGAGCTTTCTAATGTCATCTGGTGTTTCAGGCTTCAAAAATCCCTTCTCTCATAAAATTAACTCCTTGTGTTTGGTGATGAGCTTTTGAGGTGGTGGCAGTAGATGTACTGGGAGGCTGCGGAGATGGGGACCTGAGGTGGGATGGGGCAGGAAGCTGCTGCCACTTAAGTCTCCCAACCTTTGTAATCCCCACTGGCTGCATGGATTACTTCTTGGAGCAAGTGGCTTCTACGTGGTGGAGATCAATAGAAACCAGTATGTACTGACTTGAATTAAACTGGGAATTTGTGGTGAGAACCCTAGTAAGAGATTCGTGCCAGTGGCCCCATGGGGTCTCCAAACAGATGCTCTGTGTGGCTGTGGTCCCTCTTGACCCCATTTATCCTGTTTAATATGGCAGTAGTAGGTAGTACTGCTTCTCCAAGAGAAGCTGTATGGTGTGGACGTGTGCTCCACCTACTCTTCCCAAACTCTGCCATTTCACTGAGCCTGCTGTGTCCCTGATTTAATCCAGAATAAGCTGCATTTTGCTAGGAAGTGCACTAACCCATTCAAATACTGTCTTAGATCTGGCAGGCTGCAGCACATCAGAGTATTTTGATAAGCATCATGTCTCCGTGGAAACTACTACTTAGCGGTAACTTGACGCTACATTTGGAGTGTTATGATTAATTTAAGCCTTGCTTCTGCAAAGACACATGGTATAGGCCTCCTCCTGCAGAAGTGAGGAGTCTTGTTGAGCTTATCAGAACAGCTCGCATGTTCCGAAGTGGCCCTGTGGGGTTTAGAAGTTCTTCTCTGAATCTCTTAAGGCTCTGCTTTAAGCTCGTTGGTTATAAATCTCACTTGCTATCCTTAGGTATATTTATAGGAGTCTGTTGTCTGATTTGATATCTTAAAAATAACCCTAAAAGCTCTACCTCTGCAGTTATGAATAAATATAGAGCTCCTTCTGAGGCTGTTAAATAGGATTTTAATTAGGCTGGCAAAATTGCTTTTGCCTTGTCTTTAAAGTCTTTAGTATCTTGTTTCTATTAACAAAATGGTAATCAACGTTAAATTCTGAAATGTAACCAAAGTAGGTCATATTTTTATTAACTGGAGACAGATAATGAATGTGCCCTACATAAAGATTTGGATTAAATCTTCTGAGATGCTGAGGATAGTGTTTTAATTAAGGTAATCCTTATTGCAGCTAACAAACACTATTGCCGCTTGGAAATTTAAGACCTCAGTGATGCATATTAGTGCATTACCTCGATGAATCTAATAGAGATTTAATACTTGTATTTGAAGTAGCAATCTGTCATAAATTAAGAATATTTGCATAATAAATTTAAGCCATGTTATTCTTTGCAGCGTTTTGTGTAATTAAGGAACACATTCAGCATTAAAGAGTTGTGATTTTTATAGCGCTAGGTAGGTGTACTTTGTTGTTGCTATTAAACTACTCCTTGGTTTTACCTGCTTGTAATCCAGCGATGCCTAGATACTGTATGTACCATCCCACTGAGAGCTAAAGTGGGAGTTAAAAATGAGACTTTAAACACTTGATAGGAGAGTTACTAATTTGAATTGTAAGATTGTCGAAAGTAGACATTTGGCCTGGGATGCTGTTAAAAGGACTGTATTTGATGCAGTACATTATAGTTTAGTGTAGATAGTATATTAATGTGTATAATTGGTTTAGTATAAATAGTATGTTTAGTATTACAGGATGCAAAGGTAGTACTCAGCTGATTTCAGAGAGAATTAACTTAGAAGTATAATTCATTTTTATGTATTAAACAGCATAACCAGAGGTTTTACATTCTGAGCATCCCTTGTCCATGGAGGCCTTATCATTACTTTGATTTCTGAGTTGCATCACCTCATTTTTGAGCTCTGCCTATGTACTCTTCTACAGGAAGAGTAGATGCCTTCTTGCACACTGCTTTATTCTCCATGTGCACTGAGACGCCTGGAGTAGCTGGAGTTTGAGTACGAGTCCTTGTGATACCTTTCACTGAGTTATGAGGCATGTTGATCTTTGAACTTGGCAAAAGCTTAGCCTGAGAAATACGGTTTGGGGTACATAGGGTTCCTGCCTGCCTCAGCACTCATTCTGTGGAAGCAGCCAATGGGATGCTTGTGGACTGAGGGTAAGGAATGGATAACATCTGGAGAGGAGCTCTGCCCTTGTCCACATCCTTTTGACTCTTGCTTGTGCTGGCTGCTCCTGAGGAGACCGTATATCACTTAAAATAGGTGATGTGCAGGGATTTTCTGGCCACGCTTGCTGACCCTCATCAACAGAGCCCCACTTCCCACAGGGAGGGAAGGATGGGACAGCAAATCTGCTGTATTCATCCATGGGAAGCACCTCTATGCTGGTCTTACTCTCATTGTATGCAGCACAACAGTCCAGCCTTGCTTGTGCTCTTTACTAGCTGTTAATGTTCACTATTTGTTATAAATGTTATCCTTTAAACTGGTAACTGATGTATAAGCTTTACACTCATTTACCCTGTTTGCTTTTGGCATCATTAGTTGGCAAATTGCAATCTTTCCTATGTTTGTTATGCTTTGGATGCTGGTTGCAGTGATTCTGTCTCCTTTCTCTTTTTGTTTTAGCATTCTTTAGACTGATGCTGAAAATTGCATGTTATTTTTCTCTCCTTCATAAACCCGTGTCACAGGAGTAGAAAGACCTCAGCTATTGGGATCAAAGGTTGCTAAACTTTGCTGGATAGCATGGCATGAAGCTCAGCCGTGATGAATGGTGCTAGGACTTGAAATAGGAGTAGCACATCTAAGAGCGTGAGTCACCGTGCTGGGTCTTCATGTCTGCACAGAATCTGTGTGAACTGCTGGCTGAAAGCATCGGTAATTTTCCATTAGTAATGAATTATAGTAGTAATTTCATTAATTTCCTCACCTCAGTCAGGACATGTTAGTTTAAGTTGCTTAACCAAGCGTCAGAGGAGCCAGTGCAGTTAACCTTTAGTCCTTTGCTGGGTAACCAGGACCAGTTAAGCAGTAAACGAGCATAACATCCTCTATAAAAAAAAATTATTTTAGATAAGCAGCAGACATAATTTTTGCCTGTTTTTAATTTAATAGCAGGTTGAGGGTTTTATGCAAAACTGGTGCCATTACATCTGACCCTCTGGGAGCTGGGGTTTTTCGTCTGTGTAATTTGGTGTCTTTAATAATCTGCTGTCTGGTAAATCCAGCACAGGTTTGATTAATGGATTGTGATAAACCTATGCATTAATTTACAGGTTTGGTCTAATAACCCTTAAAGGCTACATCAGTGCTTCCAGTTATTAATGCTAAAAAACTTGGGGGAAAAGGCAACGTGTAGAGGGGCAAGGGACGGTGGTATGGGACAACTCTTTGTCTTTCTTCAGGCATTTATGGCTGCAAAAGCCCCTGACAACACCCAACAGCAGATCAAGAACAGCTCGGTGGTGTTTAAAAAGACTCTAATTCCTGAAGCTCTTTGTGTCCTATAGTCAGATACTTTTTCTCCGCTGAAAGCCCTTATTCAACACACTGCATTTGAAATGCTGCGTATCAGAGTTTTAAAGTCCTTTGCTGTTAAATCTGTGGCTGAAACACAATCTTGGAGATTCATTCGTCTGATAAATCACTCCAGAACCCTGGCAGGTGATAAGCAGGTATCATATGAGGAGGCATCTACATGAGAATGGTGGGTATTTGATATTGACAACATTTGTTATGATGAGCAAATCATTCCTGAGATGATATTGAGGCTTTTAAGGTGATCCAGTTGAATCCTTTAAATAAATCTCCAATCCAAATGGCAAAACTTACTTTCATTTCATTCCTTTTTTAAGCCCCTTCACACATATTGCATGGAATGATTCAGGAGAGTAGAGTGTGTTCTGTTAAGTCTCAAAAGAACCGGGACATCGAGGAAAAGGGAATAGTAATTGATTTATTTATTTTTCGTTGAGGACGTGGGGTTTGGGAATGGGATAGTAACGTGGTGTGAAGATTTTCTGTCAGTGCAGAAAAGCATGAGGTTTTGTCTTTGATGCTGAGCCTTTAGATCTTGAAAACATCTTAAAACAGCATAGAAGTTCAAAGAAGGGGCCGTGTGTCCTCTCTCCTTGGGTATCAGCTCTCAGTGCTGGAGCCCAGACTTGTTCAAATTACCATTCCAGCCTTGCCTTGTTCTGATAAATATAATCTAAGAATTATTGTTTTAGACGTTGATGTATCCATCTTTCTGCCTATTAAAATACAGCATGACGTTTAAAGCTCATTTTAGCAATCCTGCCTCAGGCATTTTCTTTCTAGTGGGGCACAGGAATTTTCACTTGTCCTTGAGATAAATGACACTGGTAGAGAATTGGCATCTCTAAGTCATGCTTCAGCATCCGTGGCGCCAAAGCATTGCTGGAAACATTGGAATTTGACAGAGAAATGAACACCCTTTAGGCTGAGTAAAATAATCCTCACCCCCCGTTTCTGCTGCTTCTTTCACTTCCTTACTGTTAGGGAGAAAATAATCTCTGCTACATCTTGGCTATTTTAATAGGATTCAGAACACAGGATCACATTAGATACTGTACCTGAGGCAATCTGTGTTTAGACTGGTGGTAATTACATGCAAAAGTCATTCAACAATGAGGCAATTAATGCTGATGAACTTTAATAAAGTCAGCTGTCAGCAATAGATACTGCTGGCAAGTTTCCTAATCCTATATTTGTAATGCATTGAAATTCCCTTATGTTCTATTCTAGAAGGCATTTCTGTTTAATGGGTTAACCCCCCTCCCTTCCCCAAGTTTACCAGCAGAAAATATTGCCAGCAACATATTTATAGTTGCCACAAATATGAACAGGGAGGTCAGAAGTCAGCCTGCTTATCAGATTTACTCCATTGATTGGTATTTACCAAAGGAGATGATAAACAGAAGAAGGCAAATCCTCTAACAGAGGAGAGGGAATGCGTTGGATGAGGAATGCAGGACTTACACTTCCCCTCGTTGTTGATCAGCAAGCATTAAATTGTGCTTAATGTCAGCTATAGGTAGGCTGTTGTAACGTGGTGTCAGTGTTAGGAGATCACAGCAGTTGGTATCTGGGATTTGCGGAATTCTGGGGTCTGGGTACTTTGCTGCAGAGACACGCTCTCATGAATTTCTTAGTTCTCCTAATTGGTTATATGGCCAGATGAATTTCCTCATTGGAAAATTCCATTAAAGACACATTATTCTTTAGAGCACAAAGCAGACAGTGACTCCCAGATTTTTCTTTGCCTTTCCACAGACAACTGTGAGGTTGGAAGAGATGGGCTGACGGGAGGGATGCAGTGGCCTCCCCATTAAATTTCGTGGGACGTTCCAAAGGCAGTGCACAGCTGTGCACCTTCTCCTGGTGGGCTACACACAGCGCAGGACCCACTGCTCTGACTCAGGATAGGTGGAAAATAGGGAACTATCACAGGGTCCAGATATGATAGCTACCAAAAGTATGCGGCCTTCTGTGGAACAATACATAAAAGTCTACACGTGGGAATAGTTTTGTGGTGGCAGCAAGAACATTAATCTCTTTGCTAATCTGGTATAATGCATGAAAATCGTATGTCATTATAGAGCTGGTACGTGTTAGTTTAGGGCAAGAGCTTGTGATCTGTCTCCTGGAGCTGCTATGCACTGAGCACTGGAAACCATCAATCTGTGAGAGGATACCTTTTGTCAGGAGCTTTCCCTCTTTTTTTCTAGGAATACCATGCAGAACACCTATGAGGTGGTGTTCTTATCTTTCCTTACTAAATACAAAGGCATTATCTTTAAGGCCAGAGGGAATATCCCTGTAGGTGATATTCCTTCTTTTCCCTGTTGGAAAGAGCCTGTGCTGGTAGTCTGAGCCGACATGGCTCTTCTCACCCTCTTCTTCTACCTGCCTGTAGCCAAACCAGCATTGGCAGCCCCACAGGGCAACAAGCAGCTGTTAAATACAGGTTTCCATAGGTGAAACTACGTGGTATTTTCTGTTTCAGCTCTTGTGCTATGGTAATCACTAAAAGCCATGCCCAGCTGAGGAAGATCCGGTTATGATAGTTGAAAGTGTGTTGTGGTGAGTGTTAAGGTTACGAATGATGGTGCATGTGCACGAGGCCTTGGTTTCAGTTGGAAAGACTCCTGTCTCTGGGCTGAGGTTAAGTTTCTAGGGTGAGGCTGGAGATAAATCACAGCTGGATTTTGGCCTTAACATCTCCTAATCTTTTTCCAGCAGCTGACAGAAAGATCATATTGAACTAGATAAGCTGTACAAAATTCCTGCTGTTTTAACCTCCAGTCGTACGAGAGAGAGGTTGAGAGTTGGAAATGAGAAATGTAATGGAAAATGTTCCTTGTGAACTGTTGGAGGCAACCTGCAGCCGAGCCCCAGCGGGAGACAGGCAAGAGTCAGGCTCACCTTGGGCTCTTTGACCATATAAAACCCCTTGTTTCAGTCTGTGTGGCTTTGTCTGTTCATGTCCTTAAGGAGAGGAAGGAAAGGGTGAGGGAAAACTGAAACAGGGATCCTAGGGAGGACAGTGGGGAGACGGGAGCCTTGGTACAGGGCAGCAGAAAGGTGAAGGCAGTGGGGACTCAGGGGAGAGGCAGTGATGAAGAAAGAAATGAATGCTGTGAAAGAAGAAATGTTGAGGTCATCTCTTCCCCTGTCTGCACTGAAGCAAATGACAGCAACACGGTGTGGCCATTTCTTGCTAGTTACATCTGTATTTAAAAACCTGTTACACTGTGTAATAACCCCTTAAATTGCTCACTTACAGTATAAGGCAGTGCTGCAAACTGCATAGAGGGACTTATTTGTGAAGTCAAATGTAGGGCATGCCGGTAGTTTTCCTACTTCCCCACTCTTTGCTGGGAGAAATGGCCTTTTACAGTGATGGGGTTGTTTATTCTGCCTGTTGCATGTGTTTGTACAATGATGCTTCTTCCCATGTTACATCAGTACAAGAGAAAAAGCTAACCAGTGTGCCAATGAGGGTGTTAAGGCCTGGATTAATGGATGACTGGGTGGATACACATGTGATTGTGTGGTGGCTCTCACTCTGCAAGTCACAAGTGGGGTACCAGTGGTCTATCCTGACACTGGCCTGTGTGAATCTGGCCTTGCAGTCCCCGTCCTTGGAGGTTTTCAAGGCTGAAGTGGTCCAAGCCCCGAGTCACCAGATTTGGTGTCGTGGATGACTGAGGCTGGGCAGGAGGGAATCCCGTGGTCCTTTCCAACCTGAGCTGTCTGGCAGGTCTATGGAATAGACCCAAAAAAGAGTGATCAAAATACGGTGCTCAGAAGTTCAGTGGTGGACACCCCCCTGCTGTGGCTCTTCACATTTGGGTGTTGGATTTTCTGTGGACTCCTTGGAAAAGGATGCAGTGGGTTTAGATGGTAGTTAACCAGTTTGTAATTGCTCTGGTTGGCTAATTCCTGAAGTGAACACTGTGGGCTAATTTAGGTGCTTTGACTCCAAGAGCCCAGTCCTGCTCAACTTCTAGTGCTGGAATTGTCACTTAAATGTGGGGATTTGTTAGTGTCAGCTGGCCTGCATCTTAAATACTGTGCAACCACTCTGAAACAGGAGGCTGCAGAACACTGCAGTATGCAGGGACACACTTCTGGTATTGAAAGGAGCAAATTGAGCTGGTGGTGCCGCCTGAGCTCCACGAAAGAGCAAAAGCAATTCCTTTCCGAGGTGCAAGAATGAGGCATGTGCTGCAGTTGGTGATTTAGGCAGGTATACTTTGCCCCACAGTTGGAGCCAGATCAACAGCTCCCGCAGCATGAGGTAGTTAGCACTAAAGAGATGTGGATGGGCTGGAGAGGGTCCAGAGAAGAGCCACAGAGATGGTCAGAGGATGTGAATCCATGTGGAAAAGGCTGAGAGAGCTGGGTTTGTTCAGCCTGCAGAAAAGAAGGCTCAGGGGAGACCTTATCATCACGTTCCACTGTTTAAAGGGTAGCTACAAAGAAGATGGAGACTCCCTTTTTACAGGGAGTCACGTGGAAAAGAGGTGATGGGCACAAGT
>JASSUY010009079.1:0-12291 GCA_032466535.1 Forpus xanthops | reverse complement strand
AGAAGCGAGGAACCAGTATCCAATGAGGGGACAACAGCGAGAAGCAAGACAACCAATGAAGAAGTGAAGATACCCATCGTGGGTGGTGATAGCGAACCAATTGTATTAGCTGCCCATGCACGCGGGTACTTCGTAGAACCTATATCAACCCTGGACCTTCAGATAATAAACGATTTCGTTTCCTAACCCAAAACGGGGTCCGTGCCTACGTCTCCACAAGATACGAGGGTATTTCACCTGTGCTTCTTATTTGAGGCTTATGCAGATGTTGGGTGTCACGCACTTCATTCTTTGGCTGAGAGTCTGAGTTTCCATCTAACCTTGTGACTTTATCAGCCAGAGACCTTAATGTCACCCTGTGTGAATTCAGTAGGTTTCTGTGCAAGGTTGAGAAACTGTCTTCTCAAATAAAATTGCAGGGTTTGAGGTATAGCAGGATCCTTCATTGGCAACATAATGTTGAACCCATTGACCATCTGTGTCTTCCCCTGCTCCCTCTTTAATACATCTACTTTCCTGTATGTCTTGTAAGCTAAAATGTCAAGACATGCCGATGTTTTTTCTCAGCACCCAGGGGACTATAGTGGCATTCTTGTGGTACTGCCAGTTTTTTGGTGTATGTGAGTTCTTTGTCTGATTTCCTAGATTTTCTCTAGTAGTCACTGAGTGCAGACAGTTGATCACAGAGCCTTTGGTTCTTTCACAAAGATGACAGCTCAATCTTTCAGATACAAGGATTTCTGACATCTCTTTGTGTATTCTTCACCCACCCAGAAGATTACTCAAAATTATTTGTGAACTCTGAATACTACAGACAGCACAGCTTAGGACAGATGTTGAGTAAGAAAGCAAGCTCTGTGCAACAAACTGAAATTCATTTATGATTTCTTCCAGCAGGCTTGCACAATAAGTTAACTTCTTTGAGGAAAAGGTCTTTTAATAAGCAGACTGAACGAGTGCTTATGAAGCTTGAATGTTTGTTTGGCATTAGTTGCAGGGGTAATACTGTTACCACTTAGGATGAAAAGAATATACTGAAAATAGAATATCTGTGTTTACTAAATGAGAGGTCACCAATCATAGTCTCAAACAGCAGCTTCTTTGCAATTTGAGGTGTCTGAACTGCTACAAAACCCATAAACTGTTCCAGCTTTAACTTTACTAGAGGAAGAGTCCTGGATATCCTTTTAGTGGACACCTGGGCACTTAAAAATGGCTGAGTTAGAACATCTTCCTCAAAATTTGAATTGCCATGTTTAGACAGTGTTAGGCTGCTGAAATTGACTGAAAGATAAGAGCAGTTGGTCCTTTGTAAAATAGGAAAAAAATATTGACCAGAAAAATATGTAATGATTAACCTGCTACCACACTGTTAATATACACACTCAGAACAACTCTGGATATTTTTTGGATCTTATCTTGTGAAGAGGTGGGCTGGGCATGAATGCTTGGTGTTTCTTCTTTTCTATGTTCTATTGCAGATGGAGTAGGATAAATGTTGATTGGTCACTTAGACTCCAAATCAGACTATATTTTTTTAACTACATCATTAGACTCTACTTAGACTCTAGCAACAGATGGTATGAAATAAATATTAGCACAAACTCTGTCTTGCATTTTGTGTTATGACACTGAATAGTTTTATTAACAGAACAACAAAAGTCAGAGCCCTGCTAGGATGTTTAGGTTTTGTTGTTTTTTTTTTTTTTTTTCTTACCAGTTCATCATTACTCTAGAGCTTAGAGAAGTCTTAGAAAGTTCCTCCAAAGCTTATGGAGCCATACTTTGTATCTTAGCTGTAAAGTTGAGGACCTTTATTGCCACCTTGCATGAAACCTAAATATTAATTTAAGGAGAGATTTGAAGTCCTTGAGAGTATAACTGTGCCTTGGCTTACTTTGGGTTTTCTCCCTGGATCTAAAAATGCATCCTTTTATGTTCTGCAGCTACTTTTATCTTTAGCAAGCAACAAGTGTATGAACTCCCCTCAGTTCCATGGCTGCTACTTGGAGTGCTGTAGGTAGCGATAATGTCATAAGAGGACTGGTTTACACTAAGAAAAGTCATTAGCAATGACAGAATTATGAGCTATATTGGACACACAAAGTAAAAATGCAAGCTGAAGAGAAAGACTTGAGATATTTTCTTTCCTTCTCCCGTCATGTGCTTTCCACTTGCTGGTAGCCTAATGGAGATGGAGAGTATTGAAATTTCGTCTCGTTCCATATCTTGCATTTATGAGTCTGTAAAACATCAGAGATTAGAAGGCACTTTTTTCTCCTCTCTGAGCTTCAGAATGTATTAAGTGCAACAGAAACCAAATAACAGTTTGCATTTCCATTATTGTTGTGGTAGAAATCTTAGAAAGTTCCATTGCTTCAATGACTGTGAAAATGGGCTTACTTATGTGAAGATGTTTCCAATAGTTTCCCTTCTCTTTCAAAGCCTTTTGCATTAGCTCTACTTAAAAAGTGTCTGGCTTTTCAAACCTTTCAAACTCTGACTGATAAATAACTTCCTTAGTTTGTTCATGGAAATGCCTTCTTGTTTATGTTCTCTTCAAGACTTTGTGCAACAAAGAATGCTGTATGAGAGAAATCATCTTTCTGTTCAGCAGCCTACTAATCTGGGTTCTTACTGCAAGTTTAATTACAAAGGAGAAATTGAAAGTTCATTTAGTGATACTCTCTTTCTAGTGTGGGTAATGCTGATCCATTCATCTTCTGACTTCAAGAAGGGACAGGTGTCTTGACAACTGTATTACCTACCTTTTTAAATAAATAAGAAATACTGTCTTTTGTCTGGAAAATAACCACTTCTTTGCTTTCCAGTCCCTGCGATTCTCCAGACAACATAGTAAAACATTAATGAAGGTTAATTGCAGTACTCGTTGTAGCTTTACAGCTCTAAATAGTTATTCTTGTATGCAAACAGTGTTCTGGATATTCTCTGTTCTCTGTTTCCACTCCATCTGTTCCCTCACTGTCTCTTTTCCCCCAAAGAAAAATTGTTTCCGTAAAGGAACTGGCATATGATTTTGTTCTGTTACTTTTGTGGTATGTGATGATGGCCAAGAGGTGGCAATAAAGACCGTAAAATATTTTGCATGTCTTCACAGTTTAGCCAGGACAAAAACCTCTGTTATCCAGCTGGGGACCTGTAGGTAAGCCTAGTCAGACGCTTGCTGTTTTTTCCTGCGCCTGCTGCTTTAGGTCTTACACATGAATGTTAATGCTCAAGTGCACCGTTTACCCATGCTGAATCCTGTTAAAGTTGGAGGTCTGTAAGAAGGTGTTGGCAGTTCATCCGCTTTTAGACCATGAAGGGCCTTTGCGTGGTTTAAAGGTTATGTTCCTTCTGGTATTGCTACAGGAAAGTTGTGGGTTTTTTAGTTCTAGGTTGGCAAATTATCATTAGCTTATGAAGATTTAAATGAAAATTACTGAGGTTGTAGTAATCATGTATACAGTAGGTTAGAAATGTCTTGTTTTGCAGATATTTAGAAAGCTTCCATAGAGGACGTAGGTTCCTGTAGAAAAAATTTAAACTCAAGATAAGCAAGCCTACTGACAATTGAGTTTAGCAAAGTACTAATAGAAAGGCTTGTAAGTTTTCCTTTGGTAGGCCCTGTGCTAAGGGAATAGTCTGCCTTAGTTGACAAAGATCTACATGGTTACATCTAATTAGGATGTAACTAAAATCTACTTAGTTACATCTTTAAGGATCCGCTAGATCAAAAGTTTACACCTCCACTTCTCCATTTAACTTAAAGGGAGTATCATGTTATGATAAACACCTGTGCAGGTGCTTCTTTTCAGCTTGTAGTTTATCCTGAATACACTCAAGAGGAAACAAGCACCTGTTAACATACAAGTTTTTAAACTTGTAGATTAAAAAGGAGGAGTAATGAATTTTGGAGTAAGTGTCTTTGGCTCCTAAGAGCCAGGGTTCTTGGGCAAGCACAACTCATTTCTTTCCCAGAACAGATTTCTTCTTTGTAGGATCAAGAATCTCCTTTATTCTGGGGGGCTGTCCAGAATAAAGGGAGATCCCTTCAGACACTCTGGAAACCTATGTATTGGTATGTCTAATTCTCAGAGTAAAGAAGTAAGGTAGTTTTCCTATGTAAATGTTTATTATGACAGGTAGGTATATCCCTCTGTAGGACTACGATGTTTGTATTCTACGCAGCTGTCTTAATGGTATGATTTAACTTGCATGTGACATCTGTACTCACAAGCTACACAGGTTCTTCTAGCCACCTGTGTAGGTCCTCATTGGAGTAAATTCTGTCCTGAGTACATAGCGTAAGTTGCTGGAGAATATAGAAGGCTTAAACCTTTTTGTGTGCTGAACATATCAGCAAGAGGAGAGAACTGCCAGTAGACATGCTGCCACTGAGGTAAAGAATATCTGTAGTTCTAATTGGTAAAACAGTCATAGACTAGCTGAGATCAGAAGATATCTCTGGAAGTCATTTGGTCCACCCATCCCCCTGCTCAGAGTGGTATCAGCTAGAGCAGATTGCTTATAGTCATGACCAGCTGAATCTGGAATTCACCCCAACATTGTGAATACAATGTTGTTAACTTCTGATTTCAGTTTTTAGCGATTCCTCGTTGAACCTGCTGCTGAAGGCTTGTTAGGTTGTAAAACTGTCAAATTTTTTTTTTTCTTTTTTTTTTTTGATGGTGTGGAATAGATTTTTTTTTTCCAACTTTTGTAGGTAATGTGTTTTTCCTGACCTAATTTCATTTTTAAGAGTCAAAGGATGCATTCTTCGTGTACTGCCTGTATGTGGTAGTCTTGTAAAGCTGTGGTGCATTCTACGAAGTTCTGCTGCTTATTCTCAATGAAGTCTTTTTTTTGTTAGTGGCTACTTAACTGGTTGCGTAAATAAGATTTATTTCCACTTCATTTCACTTACTAAAATTGCAGTTTCTGATATTGTTGTTTTAAGAAAGAAAAGACAAATATGTGTCCTCTCTGGGTTGTTTGTACTAGATCCGAATTGGAGTGCCTGCAACTTAGAGTAAGCCTGTGAGTGAGAAACTGAAAGTGAAACAACTTTATTTTCTGCTGCCAAAGGAGAAACCTGAAAAGCAGCTAAATCACAAGTACTAATAAAAATATTTCTTCAGAAGCTATTTTATTATTGATAAAATTTGAAAAGAAAATTAATGATATTTTTGATCTCGCAAAATTCTTTCAAGAAGAAAACAATTATTTATTCATTCAACCAATTGTATTTGTACCCCCATCATTCTGTTTGTTTCTTTTCAGTGCTTCCTTGCAGAATGATCAGCCGTATATGAGAACAATAATGCTAGTATCTTGCATGAAAAGACAAAGGGGTAATGTGAGAGTAGAGAAATGCAGTTGCGAATAAGACAATACTTCCAGATTTGTCTTGAATTCTGGCACCAGTTGCAGTTCCTTACTGGCCCACATGGAGGAATGCTGTAGAATTGTGTATGTGGTTTAGAAGGAATGATGCCCTTTGTCACTGTGGGAACTGTCCCTGCCGCTGAAATGGCGAGAGGCAGTGTTTTTTTTTTTCGTTTGTTTGGTTTTTGTTGCTAATGCCAGAACATAATCCTGTTCTTTAACATTTGTTTCCTACATTTTGGTCCTCCCAGTCTGAGCCAGGGGATGTGTACTTATGCACATAAAAAGAAGCTTTAATGCAAGTCTTTCAGAATCAGGGAGCATTTTCTGCTTAAGTAATTCCCAACCATTCTCTGATAAAAATGGCAGCTGGTTTATGTTATATGTAAGCTCCACAGACTTTCAGCTTTGTAATTTAAACTGTTTAATTCTAAATCAGTTTTGTCAGAAAATATTAATTTAAATACTTTGAGTGCAGCACTTAATATGATTAAATAGTAGTCATAGAATGATGTACCTTTTCTGCAAGATGATACAGGCTTATTGATGAATATTCTGCGACTCTTGCACAATCTGGGATGCCACTGTGGTATCAAATGGCCTACTGTTTTATGCTTTTCTAGAAAAAAATAGCATTTTTCCAATCCTGTTGTGAAATTACTAATCACTTAAAGACTTTGGTTTTGCAAGTTCATTTGTTACATATGTATCCAGTCCACATGCTTCACCCTTAAGCAAGCTTGCAGTGCTAAGACTTCTGTGAAATAGTGTATTATCCTGAAATCTTAAGCTGGAAGGACTTGTGTTCTGAAATTTTATCCCAAATGTAAATATCTGTATGATTGAGGTGTAAACCAAAGAGTACCTACTGTAAAGACAGTTCCTTGGCCCTGTGTATTTTCTTTACCAAACAACTAGCATTAAGGATATCAGACTTGTGAAACAATTTTTTGTTCAAAAATAGTGTTCAAGAAACCATAGTATTTGATCTTACTTTTTGTTCCTTCAAGTCCCTTCTCATTCAGTGCTTCTCTGTTTCAGATGTCTGTTTATATTAAATCTTCTTTTGGGATCCCTGTTGCAAAGCACCATCTTCCCCACTTGCCTGTTTTCAGGGTTGTGTGACCTGTCAGTTTAGGCCATGTTTGTCAACGTTTTTCACCCTAAGCAACATTATATAAGCGCATTAATTCCCATAGTGTTCCCCCCCCCCCCTTTTTTTTTTTATGTCAAGATATAGTTCAGTGTTCTAGGAGATGCTCAAAAGTCAACTGGGAAAGAATTCATCCCTACTTACAGAATCATAGAATCATAGTAAGGGTTGGACAAGACCTTAAGATCATCTAGTTCCAAACCCCCTGCCATGGGCAGGGACACCTCCCATGAAACCGTGTCACCCAGTGCTCTGTCCAACCTGGTCTTGAGCACTGCCAGTGATGGAACATTCACAGCTTCCCTAGGCAATCCATTCCAGTGCCTCACCACCCTTACAGTAAAGAATTTCTTCCTCATATCCAATCTAAGCTTCCCCTGTTTAGGTTTGAACTTGTTACCCCTTGTCCTATCACTACACTTCCTTCTTTTATTTCATACCTTTTCTCAGTACCTAACAGGGTTTTTGGAGGCAGCCTCTGGTGTCTTCTTTTGGATAGGGCTTGATGCCTATCCAGAATGGATATGATGGGTTTACCCAGATTTTGCGTCCATGAATCTAACTGATTCTTTGAAAGCCTCATGTCCTTTGAAAATGACATCTTTCTGGATGCTTGCACTTTAATATTTACTGATTACTAATATTACTGTGAGATGCTAAAGTAAAATTAGAGCCTAGCACACTTATTTAATTCTTCCATATTCACCATCTACTGGAAGAACATGAAAGGTAATTTACAGATAGCTGAGATCCTTTTGTTTCTTTTCTATGTCAAGTTCAGGGTTTTTTTTTTCTTTTTTATGCCAAGCAAGAGTAGATTGTTTGACATAACATCTGCAAAGATATTTTGACAAAATTTTGCTTTTGTGATTTTTTTCCAGTGTCTTAGTAGGACATAATCAGTCTGATACAAAGAAGCTGCTTTGATTTTTCTTTTTAATAATCTTGATGTGCAGAGTGACATTTGCAGTGTGAGGACCTCAGAATCTGATTAGGACTGGAAACTTCAGAGAAACTAAAGGAAGAAAATGGGAGTGTGTTGCAGAAGAAGTGAAACTAGTGCTTCTTGTTTGTATTTGCGTGCCTCTTGCATAAAGGTTAGTGTCACTAACCTTTATGTTCTGCTATGTCAGAAATGCTGTCTGCCGTATGTTAGGGTAGCACTTCCCATTTGCTTTTCTGCAGGTGGCAGAATGTGATCACAAGTTGATGGGTTTTGGCTGGGACTCCACTTCAAAGTAATGAACTGAGTGGATCTCTGGGGATAAATTACAATTTTACAGTCCAGGATATTGCTGCAACAGGAGTCCTCTTGCAGAAGTTGGAATAAGTCAATCTAACGTAGGAGGAGGTTGCAGGAAGAGAAAAGAGGGTCCCATGTTCAAGAAAGTTGAGTACTGACCCTGAATATTACCAAGTTTTAGTCTATTTTGGAATTCATATAAGATGCAAGCTTTTTTGTGAACATTTGCCAAGTGTTTTTCTCACTTGTGGATAACTGCTTTGACACTGTTTTACCTTTTTCCTTCAGTAGCGGTAGGCAAAAGTTGAAACTGAAGTCACTAGTAGCTATGGTCTATCCAAGTATGAAGTGCTATCTAACATGAAATAATCTGAAAAATGAAGTCTGGGTTTGGCAAACTGCTCAGACGCCTGACTTCATTAGTTTTGTGAACTGAAGCTGCCATCTGGAAAATGAAGGACATAATGCATTCTCATCTTCCAGCAATATTGTGAAAATAAATTAATGTCTGTGAAAGGAGAACCCTAACCATTATTATTCCCAGTTTTGATTTATGGACAGTAAGTTCTGTAGCGTTGTCCAGGATAGGTCCTCCTTTTTATTTAGGATGTTTTAAAATAATAATAATTGCAAGTATTGCAGACATTTCCTTCTCTTTAAGAAGGTAGAAATCAAGGCAAGCTGAAATAGCGGGGAAGTCATGGTATGAGTAACCAGTGGATTCTCTTTGTCTGGAAGTAAGTGAAACCATTGTTGTATGTGCTTCTGGTCAGTAGTTCCTCAGAGCTTCACCAAGCTCTCCAGAAAATTTCACACAGCAAGAGAAGCCAGTTTCTTCAACTGCTAAGAGAATTTACCTTTGCCAGTAGTAAGAATGATAGCAAAGTTTTTGCCTTGAGTGCTACTTAAACATTTCTGTAGGAGCATTAAGAGCTAAACTGGCTTAAAAGGAATGTTCAGCAAATGAGTATATTGCTTGATCATGTCCAAGGAAGTATAAATAAAATCAGAGTTGTAAGATACCCTGAAGAACTGTTTTTGTCTTGTTTTGATTTTACCTCCGGAGGCAAATCAGTGCAAATGTATTGCTTTCATTCTCCAAGGTGAATTCTTCTGAGTTTCAGTTACATGTGTGACATGAGAGATGTTCAGTGCTACTTCAACAA
Source organism: Forpus xanthops (assembly GCA_032466535.1). Taxonomy (NCBI): domain Eukaryota; kingdom Metazoa; phylum Chordata; class Aves; order Psittaciformes; family Psittacidae; genus Forpus; species Forpus xanthops. The sequence goes on along the minus strand of JASSUY010009079.1, from coordinate 3,341 downwards.
GAATCAGTCTTTACTTGCTTGACATTTACTGTAAGAGTAGTTGCAAGGAAACATTACAGAAAGAAGTACAGGTGTATTTCTAATGAGCTGTGACACAAAAGAGAAGCTGTCTCTTGCTCAGATACAGCTGTTATTGAAGCATGAGCTGTCTGAAGTGCCTCTAAAATTCAATCAATTCATGCAACAGATTTCAAAGGCATATTGGGGGGTTGTATCTACAATTGGAGAATTAGATTTTGTAAATCAAATTTTGGGCCAAAGTTGGTTTCTTTTTTTTCTTATTCAAGTGTGCTGGTTATAAGATACAACTGCATGGTTTATATGTATCTATAGTTAACCAGCAGTAGGAAGGTTTTTAATTTTCCTTGTTTTCTTTTACAGCCTTTTTTCCTGCTCAAGTAACAAACTTGACCTGATCTGTGTAAAGTGCAACAGCTGAAATTGTCTGATTGACTAAATAACTGAGGGACCTGGATGACCTCCAGATGTTCCTTAACCTCAGTTATTCTTTAGTTCTATGAGCAGTGAAGTTCTTGTGTTCTTTGATAAGCATGTGTTTAGTTTTTTTTAAATAAGGTTTAGTTTTTTTAAATAAGACTTAATCAAAAACCTACAGATTCAGATGTTCTTTACTAGAGCATATTTGCTGGAAAGAGGTAGACAAGTTTAGGTGCTATGACTAGCATGGAAAATGAAGAGTATTGTGAAATCAGTGGAACTTGACACTTGAAACCAAGCACAGGTAAACTTTGACTCTTAAAATAGGGATTTGAAGGTGTCCTGAATCGGAGCCTGAGGTCCTATATAGGCAAGTGCAAAACCCCCATAAGGTCTTGTTTGTTTTCTACATAGGAAAGAGTTGTATGTCCTCTCATTTTTTGTTCTTCCGAGTAGAAATTCCTAGACTATGAGATATGTTCTTTATTTTGGTAGGAAGTAGTGGTGAGTTCCAGCTGAAGTGCTGGAAATTCTTTCTTGCTGCTTAAGTGTCGGCTTTTTTTTTTTTCAGGGACTTTGTCCTTGTGCTGTGTAGTGGAGTCTGGCATGCAATGAGTAGGTACTTCAAAATATATTAAAAGCTGTTCTGGATATTAAGAGTAGTTACTGCTTATTCCTGCTTTACTGTTCAAGGACCCTTATAAAACGGGGTTAAGATATTCTATTTTTCTTATTACAGTAAGGTTTATGCAATTCTTAGATGTTCGGATCTCAAGTATCTGAACATTTCATATCAAAATCAGAAGTGCTTTGACAGGGCAGCGAGTCTAATAGACCATTCCATGTATTAGCTAGGATCTGAGGAGTCTCCAGAATACACATATCCAATTCATGTCATGGCATATATTTCTGAAAAGTGTGTTTGTTAGGTTGGTGTTCTGTTCTATTGAATTTTTTTAATGTATCATCTGAAATCTAGTAGGCAGAATTGTTTCAGGGGAAGAGGTAAGGCACTTTTTCTGAGGTTGCACAACAGGTATAGCAGAGAAAGGAGTAGAACTGATCTCAGCATTGCATGTTCTGGCCACAAATTCATCTCAAGTATTGTGCAAATCTTAAAGTAAAACTGTAATAAAAAAGAATTCCTGTTTTGTCATATTTTACCATCAGATGCTGCTGTAAAATCTGCCAAATTTGTGACTCATGTCCACCCTAGGTACTGTATGTGCACTTAATACCACAACAGACTGTTGCCTTGGGCACCATTAGTTTGAGTCTGTGTTGGAGCTTAGTTCTTTCATCATAACTGTGACACTGGAATCTACATGGCTTGCACTGTTGCAGTCATGTGTGAAAAGAGCTTGTGAATATTTTCCAAATAAAAAAATGTTCTTGTCACCTTTCATTTGTGTAAGCCAATGTGTGTACCATTAAGGCACTGTTCTCTCCGCCATACTAAATTGATGTGCTACCTAAAGCCAGTAGTACTTAGTAATTCATGCTAGTTACTGCTAGAGAACTGAATTGCAAGTGCAGCAAGACACCATGGAGTGCAGGACAAAAAGTTACCTGGTAATTTGTTAGGTTCATTGTAGTTAATGGTCTTTTAGTGCATGCCGCATCCCACAGGAAGGGATGATGGTAATAATTTAGTCTTAGATAGCATAACATACACAATGAGCCTCTGTTTCATCTTTTCTTATTCCAGATGTGTTTTTCTTTAGGCTTGTAAAGGTTAATGTGCTTTTGGCCTTGCAACGGAGGTGGGCTTGCCAGGGGGGAAGTACTGCAGTGAATGTTTAGTCCGTTATAGCTGCACATGTCTGATGTATTTTCAGCTTTTGGAGAAAGTGTTTTACTATGTAGCTCTTATACCGGCTCAACTTTGACTTTGGCACCCTGCAGCACCCTTGATTGGGAGGAGGTCTTTTTTGGGAGATCCATATAACACTGTTTTTGTCGGACTCTGTGATATCTGAAACTGGTTTTGCTCAAATGAAGCCTTTAATAACTCCTTCATTGTAAAGATCAAATAAACTGCTGCAATGATTATAGAATAGCTTTGTTTATTTAGTTCTCTGCAATGAAGACCTTATTAGAAAGGCTAAAATTTTTGTGGCTTACAGTCATTCTGAAATTCAAGGCCGGTTTGGACATAGCCTTGGGTGGCATCGTTTAGTGGGAGGTAACCTTGCCCATAGCAAGGGGGATTGGAACTGGATGATCTTAAGGTCCTTTCCAACCCTAACTATTCTATGATTCTATGAAATGTTGAAATGTCTAACCAGTATTTTGTATAATGTTCTAATGAGATTTGGAAGTGCGTATCTTGGACAATGTCCTGTTCTTTACTATCATTTTGACATTCTTATGAGTCATCAGTAGTGTTTAAGACTTCGTTTCTACAAGCATGTCTGTCCAAGGAGGTAATGGAAAACTGACCACAGTAGTAAGTTGTCATCCTCCGTTAAAGCTAAAAGGAAATGGAATGCTTGTGCTTTTTTACAGGGCCACAGGAATGGCAAGACTGAATAATTTTGGTTTGTGTTCTATGTTCAAGGGGGAAAAAAAAAATCTTGTATGTTGATCACAGTGTTGTCGTGGTTTGAGGCTCTCAGACTCATGCAACCGCTCTCTCACTCACTCCCCTCTCTTACTTCCTCAGTCCCGGGGGATGGGGAGGAGAATCAAAAGAATGCAACTCCCACAGGCTGAGATAAGAACAGTTTAGTAACTACGGTATAACATAAATCACTACTGCTGCCACCAATAATAATACAAGAGAAAATACAAGGAAAGGGAATACAACAGATCTTCACCTGATACCTAGCCACACCACACAGTGCCCCCCCATCACCTGATACCAAGCTTGACTATGCAGTGCACCCCATCACCTCATACCA
>JASSUY010009078.1:11189-26473 GCA_032466535.1 Forpus xanthops | reverse complement strand
CAGGGCTGCTCTGAATCTCTTCTCTGCCCAACCTGTAGCTGTGCCTGGGATTGCTCCGACCCAGGTGTAGGACCTTCCACTTGGCATGCCTAAACTTCATAATAGGCACCCTGAGAGTAAGGCATGTATATAGTATTTATATGTGGAAAATTAGTTCCTTTCTATAATAACTTTTTATAGTATTTTGTCTGGAAAAAAGAACCCTTTAATTTACATAGTGATTAATATTATTTTTCACACCTCTGAGTTCTCTATTTTGTCAATCAGAAAGTTTACTTGATTTTCTTTTTTTGTTTTTTTTTTTTTTTTTACTTGACATGGAGGACTTTGTGATGATTTCATTTTTTAAATATTTTTTTCAGTTCTATATTTAAACATATTTTCACATCTGATAATCACTTGAACTCACAGAGGAAAAATATAATAGAAACTCTTACAGCCATGATTTATTTTCATATGGTCTTCTATACAAGCTTACAATGATGCTGGGAGTAGGCAAAGAATATTTTTGCAATTATTAATAATCAAAGGGCTATGAGAGGCAATTACCTTGATTAGCATGTCACTCTGACTTTGTCATTCAGTTTATATTTATAGAGCTGGATTACCAAATACCTTACTATACACTTCCTAAAAAGGCAGTAATCTAAGAAATTACTCAGATTCAAATTTCAAAAGAACATATACTTTGATTTGATTCCATATTTTGCCATTGGAAAAAACTTGTTTCAGTAATTATGATTCAAAAATTTTGTCCTTTAATATTTACTGTTACCTTTAAACAGTACAAAACCTTTTGCAATTTATCAACAACTAGTTTCTAAATGACAACTGAAATACTGCAGTGTATGAATATCTACAGTATGGAAATAGAATTACAGATGTTTTCACTTAGGTTTTTGCCACTTTTGTGTATGTAGAGTTCTATATGGGAGTTTGCATTGGTCTGCTACACCCTTTATAGCATCTGTCTCTTTTCATTGCTGTCACATCTTACTTGTTGCTTACTAAATTTTATTGTTTTTTTTTTTTTTTGTAGAAATTGATGTAATAAAAGACATACATCAAAGATACTATCTATCTATGTATTCTATCTCTTCACATCATTCATTATTTTTATACTTAGTGTTTATTAATTAGATCACCACATTGGGCCCTTTTCCTGCCACTTTTTCCAACAACCAGTACTCCACCAAAAAATAAAGGCTCCGCTCTTTATACACAGATGCTTATTACTCTAGAGAGGTGTTCTCATCAACTTTAATCACCTTGTAAAAGAGTATCTGCAGGCTTTAGCAATAGCTGTCTGTATTGGTTTCCTGCAGGCCACAGATAAGAATGAACAGCATTTGTCCAAGAAAAGGTTCTTTTTTTATAGTATTAGAAAAAAAACTGAAGGAAATGTGTATTCTCTGCTTGCAAGTCTCAGTTGAAATGTAGTCTACTTGTATAAACGTATGTAGTTTTAGTATGGCAGGTACACAGAAAGGAATTTTAAACTGTGACCAAGAAAAACAGATCTACTTTATCTTAGAGGAAATTCCAATATTGTTTAAAACTGCATAAAATATACATTTCTCTCTAGACACAGTTAATTTCATATTATAAGGAAGCAATATTTAACTATCAATGTTACTTCAAATTTTGTATAGGTGTTTAAGACAAGTACCAAAGAAAGAGAGGTAAAGTTATAGAATCATAGAATAGTTTGGTTTGGAAGGGACATTCAAATGTCATCTGCTCAACCCCCCCTTCCAATGAGCAAGTGCCTCTTCAACTAGACCAGCAGTAGTGTATGTTCTAGATAAATTCTGCTCCAATTATCAATTTTATGAGGCATGCTTATTAATATTGTCAACAAAAACAATACAAGGTGATTTTAACAATTGGTTTAAGAATTACTTTTCTGTCATGTAAGCAAGTCTCTGCAATAGGTAGATACTCCTGCAATAGAATGAGTCTTTCCCATAGACTATAACTTTCTGGGACAAGATTATTACTGTGATCTGTCATTCTTCCCCCTTTCATAGCTGAAACACAGGTGAAAGACTAATGGCCCCAGACTGTGCAGACATGCTGTGTTATCATGCTGTATATGTAAGTCGTATATAAATGGTTTTCACAATGAAAAACAACATTGATTCCTAGATTGCTTTAAATCCCATCAAACAATTTAGCAACACAGAGAAAAATTTAATAAATAATATTTGGCAGAGCTGGTTCTCAGAGATGACCATGCTCATCTCCCTGTATAGATGGTATATGAACTCATTTGCAGTTACCAGCTTTGCCAAGAAAATAATTCTCACAGCCTATAAAAGAAGTTTTTCTTGCATTATATGCGAAGTCAAGTAAACAAGATAGTACAATATCCATCAGATATTTCAAAGTAACTAAATTGGCCATCCCAGTTGCTTCAGAGAAAAATATCCCATGAAAGGTTGAAATGGTAAAGTCTCTTACTAATGTTAGTTAGCAAAAAGTTACACCCACCTCCAAATAATTAGAAATTTTCTTATTTTGTTGGTTTGGCTTTGTTTCTAAACCCTTACCATTTAACTTTGATGTTCCTTGCTAGCTAACTTAATGTCTAACCTTTTTTTCCTAACCTGTAAAAATCTTGGCTTCTTTGCAATAATGTGAATATAAGTTCAAGTGACCAGTTGCACCTTGTCTGGATAAGCACATTCTTTTTCACTCTCAATGGGTGTCTAGAAATTTAACATCATATCAAAATATTCCCAAGAGTATAGCACAATTGATGTCAACTATTGTTCTTTCAGCTTTGTATATATAATCACAATGCAAAGCAGTTTGTTCCTTCAATTTTTTTGTTTTGTTTTTTTTTTTTTTCATGAAGCAGTCTTTTCAGACTGGAAAAAAGAAATCTCCATTTAAATGTCTTGCTTACTCAGAACCCATATCTTACAGATAAACATCTATTTACAATTACATTATATTACTTCTTTTTTCAACTATTTTTGTTTACCTTATGTACAAGCTTTGCTGGATTTTTTGCTGTTTCCCTACCTTGTTCAGTCTATTTTCAACATTTTAAGTATCATCTCTTTATGCCTTTGCCATATTTATTTTCCTGCTTATGCAGAGAAAATATTCTTGTTTAGGGTCATTCAGTTCTGCTATCTATCTCACCATTTTCCACTGATTGTTAGGTCTCAGTGCCTCTTTTCTTACTTTAAATATCATTGTTCTATTCTAGTCTGCTTTAGTCTTTGTTCTTTTTTTCTTTATCTCTTCATTACTCACTGACTACCACTTACACCTTTTTATTTTCTACTTCTTTATAAAGTGAGACTGTCATCACATTTTGGTTAATTCACTGGTCTCCAAATTAGCAAGTGAAATTCCTTTTTTTTTTTCATGCAAATAGTGGAGAAAACTAGAGAACTGTGGATCAGTTTTCTTTCAGAAAGAAAAATCAATGATTCAGTAAACAGAGAAGTTCCAAGGTGTTTCTAAAGTGCTGAATCCTTAATTTGATTTTAATCAGCTCACAGTTTCTACTCTGGTTGCCAATTTCAGCAGAAAGTGAATAGTGACAAGAGATGAAAAGTACATGTACTTAGGGCATAATTAACAGTCTGAACAAAAAAAAAAATAAAAGAGCTATGGCTGCCTCTGATGATAATGGAAACTTTCTGAGGTTCAGTAAATGGACCGTTGTCTCCCTGTCAACAACTCCTGGTCTACAAGAGTTGTGGTCAATGGCTCAATGTCTAGCTGGAGACCTGTAATAAGTGGCGTCCCTCAGGGATCACTGCTGGGACCGGTCTTGTTCAGCGTATTTGTCGGTGACATGGACAGTGGATTGAGTGCGCCGTCAGCAAGTCTGCCGATGACACCAAGCTGTGTGGCTCGGTTAATATGAAGGAGGGAAAGAATGCCATTCACAGGGACCTGGACACGCTTGTTGGGTCGCTGATGCCAACCTGGTGAAGTTTAACCATGACAAGCACAAGGTCCTTCATCTGGGTGAGAGCAATCCCAGGTAAAGCTATAGGTTGGGCAGACAAGAGATTCAAAGCAGCCCTGCAGAGAAGGGCTTGGGGCATTGGCCGATGAGAAAATGAACATGAGCCGGCAGTGTGTGTTCACAGCCCAGAAAGCCAACCGCATCCTGGGCTGCATCAAAAGGAGCGTGACCAGCAGGTCAAAGGAGGTGGTCCTGCACCTTCACTGCTCTCATGAGACCTCCCTTGGAGTACTGCGTGCAGTTCTGGTGCCCTCAACAGAAAAAGGACATGGAACTGTTAAAACAAGTGCAGAGGAGGGCCACGAGGATGACGAGGGGACTGGAGTGCCTCCCATATAAAGACAGAATAAGACAGTTGGGGCTGTTCAGCCTGGAGAAGAGAAAGCTTCATGGAGATCACATAGCAGCATTTCAGTAGCTGAAGGGGGCCTTTACTGATGCTGGAGAGGGTCTTTTTGTTAGGGACTACAGTGATAGGACAAGGGGCAATGGGTTCAAGCTTAAACAGGGGAAGTTTAGATCAGATACAATGAAGAAGTTCTTTACTGTTAAGGGTAGTGAGGCACTGGAATGGGTTGCCCAGGGAAGTTGTGAATGCTCCACTGCTGGCGATGTTCAAGGCCAGGTTGGACAGAGCCTTGCGTGGCACGGTTTATTGGGAGGCGTCCCTGCCCATGCAACTAGATGGTCTTCAGGTCCTTTCCAACCCTAACTATTCTATGATTCTATACCAATATCCAAAGTAATTTAAACAAGAGAGTGAAGAAGGAAGCTTTGTACTTTTTCTGTTGTCAAGGTTAGCTGGGAATGAAGACCTGAATGACTGCAAATATTCCACTCTGACACGTCTTGAAGGCTTGATAGCAAAAAACTCAAAAAGATTTTTCTTTGTCATGCTTAATCTAGAACCTCAGAGTTGTCATTTTTTTTTCTTTATTAGTATTGAGTCTCTGTCATGGGTTCAGCAGCAGCAGTCATTTTTCTCCTTTAAGTAGTAGCTGGTGCAGCACTGTGTTTTGGATTTTCGGCTTGGGAGCAGGGCTGATAACACCAGTGTTTATAGTTATGGCTTAGAAAGTTTGGGCTGGCCAAGGACTTTCTGAGTTTCATGCTCTGCCAGGGAGGAGTGAAGCTGGAAAAAAGCTGGGCAGAAGCAGAGACAGGGCACCTGATCCAAACTGACCAAAGAGGCATTCCATACCACAGCACATCATGTTCAGGATGTAGAAACAGAGAGCAGAGACCCGGAAGGGTGGGGGTGTATGCTCACTGCATGTTCAGACTTGGTACAAAGGGTGATGGGTGTGCACTGCCTGGTCGAGCTGGGTGGGAATTAGTTGGTGAACTCTTGTATTCTTTCCTGGTATTTGCCTTGTCATTATTATTACTGGGGGTGGCAGTAGTGATTTGTGTTGTAACTTAGTTACTAAACTGTTCTTACCTCAACACCTAGGAGTCACATTCTTTCGGTTCTCCTCCCCATCCCCCTAGGACTGGGGAAGAAAGAGGGGGCAGTGAATGAGCAGAACTGCATGAGGAACCACGACAGGAACCTTGCAGTTGTCCTTATCAGATCGATTCTGGTTTATTTTTTCAATTTCTTAATTCTGCTTTGTATTCTGATCATGTTTCCCAGTGCGTGTGCAGCCCCTCCTAGTCTAGTTTCATCTGCCATACCCTCTATTTCATTATTCAGGTAATTTGTGAAAGTATCATCACACTTTAATGAGGCATATAAGCTGCATGACAAAGAATTTTAGTAGCAATTATAGCTATGATATTTTTATTACAAACTCAACTAGTAGTGATGCATAGGTATACAATATTTGGTGGATTCCCCCCAGCATTACAAAGTACAAGGTTGTAGATATCCTGTGTTCTTATTCATACAGATAAACAGTAAGAGCAATTAGAGTGTGAGGTTAGATAAAAGATAAAATCCTACAGAAAACAAACAAATTTTTTAGACACAAAACCAGTTACTGTTTTGAGTAACTTAGAATTTTGAGCTTGATCTAGTTGCATAGTATTTCTAAAGTATCTTTATAAGCTTCTTGTTAATCTTGCTCATAGTCTGGAAACTTTCAGCAAGTTTTGAATTGCATCAGAAACCACACAGCTGTAATTGGCTCTATATGAAAAGTTTTTCTTCTTTTTCTTTTGTTTTACTACCTGAGATACTAAGTCATGTCTGCTACGCTTCTGATTGCTTACGTGCCTTCTTGATGAGATTTCTTGTATTGCCTGTCACATCTGTTGAAAACTTCTCACACTTGACCTTATGTAGCAGACCCTCAAAAGAAGGAGCCATCATCTTCTTCAGAAGCTTCTACCTATCCCTGAGAGCACCAGTCAGAACAAGGCAACTAGCAGCAATCTTTTAGCAGCCAGCAAAGTCTTATATTCCTTTAACCTTCAAGTCACACTTGGCCCAATTTCTGAAATTGTTTTTTTGAAGGTGAGCAGAAAAATTACAATTTCAGCATTTTTGGCAGCATTTAGTGCAATCTTAAAGATCCATGGCATCCAAGACATCAACAGGGAGCTAGCAGAAGCAATCAAGGACATATAGGGTACTTGTGAACTTGAGATTTTCTTGAGTTCTATGGGAGGCCAGTAAGAAAACTGTGACACTAGCTGCCACTGTTTAGGTACTTGAATTAAACTCAGGATGCGTGAGTATGTAATTTTCTAGTCTGTTTGTACTGTTGAATGAGGAACATACTGTCAGTCACTCTCTGATTACAATGGTTTACTTCATGCTAAAAAAAAAAAAAATAGAATATCCAAAATATACAGTATAAATCAAAATGTTAATGAAGGCTGAAAGGAATTAAATACTAAACTCATTTTCATCAACATTAAATTTGAAATATGACATTATTCTTTTCACTTTATAATCTTTTTTTGTTGAAATATTCCTAACATACAAAGTGTATGAATGTCTCAGATTGAATTCATCTTAGTTTGGATTTATCAAAAAGAAGTCTTTGTCTTCGAAGCATGAATTAATTTCATTTTGGGGTTTCCAGGAAGTCCAAAGTGATTTTATCTCTCTTCTGTTTGTCTTCACTTCTTCAGCTCTTTAAACTTAAACACTTCCAATTTATTCAGGAGATACTACTTGACATCCTAATTCAACAGTCTTATCTGTTTGGAGATAAAATATCAGATCAGAAATTATCATTACTGTTAGATATGTTGATTCATATCTTGGTGTCACAGAAAGGAATAACACTGCCTTATCTTTGTGACTTTGCCTTCACTGCTCAATGTGAAGTATCTGAAATATATTTTAGATAAATCTTGATGTTGCCAAAATACTTGATCTAGACATTTAAATTGATAGATCTGTGTAGCTCATTACTAGCTTTTGAACTGAGACCGAGTATGATGGCAATCGGCATTTCTGGGGGGATAAAAGCTTTAAAGTGATTGCTGCTGCTCTACATCTAACTTTTTTTTTAATTTATTTTATTTTTTTCTCTCCTCTAGAGACACTCTAAAAAAACCCTTTCTGAAATGTTCTTGACTGACGTTTTTCACTTCTGACATACCTAATGTTTCCTACAATGTTTCAGGAATATTATTCAGAAACCCAAGAGTGTTTTTTCTCTTCTTGTATCAGTGATAGCAGACACATCTGTATCAGTGGACCTCTATGCTTTGTAGTGGTTGCAGGTCACCATCTTCTGAAAAAATTTCATTAAGACATAAATTAAGTGAAGTGCAATTTCGCAGTTCCAAAGTAATATTGGATGCTCAGGGCTTTTTTTGGATGTCCAAATAAGAACTTAAGAAAAAAAAAAAAAGGATTAATTTTTCATGCTGTTTCAGATATTCAGTTTAGCTGTTAGCTATTGGTGATATATTCACCAATCTATCACCTGAATGCATTCATAACAAAAACAATAGAATTACATTCCCTTGTGCTATAAGGAACTGTAATTTGCTATGATAGATCCTCAGGATTTGCTTTTTTTTATCATATAAACATTTAAATATTTGTTTTCGAAACAGGATATCTTGAAAGGTGTTCTTAGTGAAATAGGTCGTTGTTTCTTTGAGATACTATTTAATACTGGGGTTTATTCTGCAAGATAGCTTGAAGCTGTAGGTGAATTAGTATTTCTGACAGACCTCAAAGGAGATTTTATGTGTACCTGACTGTGAAGTTGAGTACTTTGAATCTGGTCTTTGGTAAAATTTGCTTCAAAGTGACAGTAGGGGATGAACAGCTCTGTTCAGTGGGTAGACTTTCATTTATGCAATTATGTTCATATTTTTCTGTTATTACACTTGTTCAAATCCCTTTTAAAACTTGTTGAAAAATAAAACTATCATTTAAAAGTAAACAGCTCCTTTAAGGTCATGAGATTAATCTTGTTGATTTTAAGAGTGAATTAAATCAAAGCATTTTTTGGAAAACCAGGTACAAATTTAACCATAAAAAAATACCATCACTCATACTGTGCACTGTTCATCTTTCTGATTAAACAAAATGTTGAATTTTAATTACTATGTAAAAGCCTTTTGACAGATTCTTAAAATGTCCATTTAGTTTAAATGTTTGCTCATTTGTTTGTTCGTTCTTGACAGACATAAAAACCTTTATGGAGAGCTGCTTTTTTAAAGCCAACATGTTCTTCCTACCATGAAGATATAAAATGCTAATTAGCACCTAAGCTGTTTTGAATGATTTGATTAGGCTGCTTCTGTATCCTACTTCTTGTTACACCTTGGGTTTTCTTTTTTTTTTTTTATATATATATACATATACTTACATAAATTCATATATATATATATAATATGTATATATATATATAAAAAATGGCAACACTGACATCCAGTGTCTACTTAAATTAATTGCAATTGAGTAGTCCCTAAGGATATTCCAAGTGCAAACTCCCTGTTCTGCACATATTTTAAAAATATACTAAAAAGTGACAACGCATCCTACAAAGTAATAGAAACAATATTCCAAAAGAAAGCTTATACAAGTGAGAGATGATGAAAAAATATAATCTGAAAAATATAATCACAAAGATGAAAATAAGTTTCATGTGAAGCAATGAGGCTGTATCACCACCAAAAGGAATTCTAGTTCAAGACTGTAAGTCTTGAACAAGAATTCATTAGAAGAATTCATTAGAAGAATGTAATTTTTTTCCCCAAATATTTCAAATTTTCTTTAATTGACAAAGTGCATTCAGCTTAGGAAGTCTAAGGTTTCAGTTCCAGTCTTTGAAACATTCACTTTTTTCTTTTTTTTTTTTAATTTTTTTTCTGAAAGAGTGTTCATGCATTTTAAAGTACCTATAAATGTAAGTGATGCTAAGGATTGCCTTTAGGAATGTAAGAAGAAATATAACAGAAACTCTATAGATGACTTGTGCAATTATAGACAAGCTTTGGAGAACAGATGAATTACAATAACTGCATATTATTAACTAGAAAAAAATAAATAAATTTTAAGACAGAGTATTTATGTATGAAAGAAAACCAAGAACTCTCAGGCACTTTTTGCTCACTTACTAACTTACAGTTCTTAAAATTAATCTGCTGACATTTGTCTGTGAATAAGACATCATTATCACTAACTATGAATTCATGGTATAAATGCACCTCAAACATCCAGTGTTGTTCTGGAATCCCAGTTCAAAAGAGATAAAGTAGAAACTGAAAACAATGAGATCTCACAGGTGATCAAAGTTATAGCTTAGTTTTCATAAGAAATGTTGAGATATAATCAAGTCCTCTAGTCTGGATAAGAGACAACTACTGAGCAGGGAGGCATATGATAGAAGTTTTTAATATCCTGGATGTTATGGTCAATAGACAGTAGCTGCCTCTGTTGAGTGAAAGAAGAACAGGTATCAAATAATATCACAGATTTAAACTAAAAGAAAAAGCAAATTCTTCAAATGATGCATAGTTAAAAGTAGCATTTTGTACTGATACAGAGATTTTGCAGAGTTTCTTGGGCAACGTTTGATAGATGGCATTGGATGGGGGTATTTTTACAATCATAAAATAATTTGGACTGGAAGGCACCTTTGAAGACCACTGAGCTCCCCCCAGACATGGGGAGGGACACATTCCATTAGACCATGTTGCTCAAAGCCCCATCCAACATTGCCTTGAAGACTTCCAGGGATGAAGCATTTACAGCTTCTCTGAGCAACCTGTGCAGTGTCTCATCATTCTCATTAAAAAAAAAATTAAAAATTTCTTCTTAATATCTTATCAAAATCAGTTTAAAGCCCTTGCCTTTTGTCCTGTCACTACTGGCAAAAAGTCTCTTTTCTCTGAAGAGAAGTGATTATTTCCCTTTACTTGGCTCTGCCCATAGCTGGAATGCTGCCATGGTTTAAGCCACTCATGTAGTTTGCTCACTCACTCTCCCCTCTTTCTTCCCCCCCTGCTCCCAGAGGGATGGGGAGGAGATTTGAAAGAATGCAACCCCCATGGGTTGAGATAAGAACAGTCCAGTAAATAAGGTATAACACAAACCCACTACTGCTACCACCAATAATAATAATGACAAGGGAAATACAAGGGAAGAGAATACAACTGCTCACCACCCAAAACCAAGCCCAACCCAGCAGTGAACTCCTCTCTTCTGGGTCCCTGCCCTTAGTTTTCACATCCTGGGCATGACATGCTTTGGTATGGAATACCTCTTTGGTCAGTTTGGGTCAAGTGTCCTGTCTTTGCTTCCTCATGGCTTCCCCTCCTTCCTGGTAGAGAATGAGACTCAAAGTCCTTGGTCAGATCAAATATTACTAAGAAGTAACCGAAAACATTGGCGTTATTAGCACTGTTCTCAGGTTGAAAGTCAAAATCACAGTGTAGCATCAGCTACCAAGAAGGAGAAAAATGACTGTTACTGTTGAACCCATGACAAATGTCTGCTCAGCTTTACACCCTTCAACCTCCATCTCTCCCAGTACAAGAAAAAACTAAATAAGCTTGAACAACTTCAGCAGAGACCACCAAGATTGTCAGGCCTGAAGCACTTGCCCTATGAGGGGAAGCTGAGAGTGCTGGGCTTGTTCAGCCTAGAGAAAAGACAGCTTCAGGGGAAGCTAGGAGAAGTCTCCCAATGCCTATGAGGGCATTATTAAGGAAATGTTCTAGGCTTTTCACAGATGGATTGTCCTAATGGTGATATTTTTTTCCCATGGCTAAATTTGAGAAAGATTAATAACTTTCTTGGGACCTTAGAAAAATAATCAAGCATTTTGCAAAATGACACAGCATTAAAAGGAGTGAAAAATAGGCAAATTTAACAAGAATTAAAAAATAAAGCAATTAAGCATACAGCTCTCTTTAGGGCCATCTGCTTTCATTTAGCTTAGTATTTAGACAACAGATCTATTAGAGCACATAGGTGAATATATAATATTTATTTGAATTTGAGTGAAAGACATTAGATAGGAATTGGGGGGGTTATACTATGGAAACTTTTAAAGTTGCTTTTTGAAAAGGTTAAAATCATTATAGCTATTGATGATAAGGAATGATCTATATACCTGACAGGTTTGATTGTAGTTTATTTGAGACACTTGTAGAAGCACAAATTTTTATCCACAATTTTAGCATCTCGTCTTCACTACCACTGGTCACAGAAACCCTGTTCTGGGTATTTTATCTGCATAGTCTCCTTGTTATGCATCATTTCTGAATGGTATGTTAGGCCAGCACTGCCCTCCTGTTTTCCTTGTGCAAAGCTAATGATAATGTTATAGTTCTGTACTTCTACAGTATTCATCCTTGTCAGGCTCTTTGCCACTATGGCCTTCTGCATTTTGCTCTCTGTAATCTGGAACATATTCCCCAAGATATAAAATAAGGTTTCTAATTCAAACTTTTTTAGAAGAAAAAATGGATTTAAAAGAATTCAGGTCTTCTGCTAACTGAGTCAGCGTTCCAATAAACTACAAACTGTCACTGCATGTCTCAAGGGATGACAGCTACTAAGTTAAGACTTTATCCCCATGATGAAGAGGTACAATTTCAATTGTTACTATGCAATCCTCAGCATGCTATGCTTTACACAATGTGTGGTTTCATAATAACCAGAAGCAATCTAAACTGAAAATTATAATGAAAAAAAAAAAAAGCTGTTGCATGGATTTACATAGGAAGAACACAGTTTAAAGCAATGAATAGAAAAATAAAAAAATCTCAGGTGAAATGTTTTGGCCTGAAATGCAATAATAAAGACAAGAAGGAAAGGAATTCTTAAACTTAAATAGGAACTGGAGTTATGTTCTGAAATAGTGGATACAAATTATAGTATTCTCCCAAGGCTGAAACTCCGCTATATAATGATATATATGTATAAGTTATGTTTAATCAGTGCAATGATATTCTGTGTATTTACACTATAGCTTGCTGCCCAGAGGCTGAGTATAGTTTAAAAAAAAAGGCAGAGCAGATATCTTTGACTTGTCTCACAGTTTAAGGTCTTTAGTGAGATTTTTTTTTTTTTTTTTGTTATTTATGATATATGAAACAATATTAAAAGATACTAATTGATAGTGGAGAAGAATTTCATGACAGTGTACTCACAGGCTTGGTTGTATTGATGCCTAAGACAATGGACTAAAATGTGAACCCCTTTTGTTTTATATATTACAAAAAATTCCTCTCTTCAACTGGCAGAAAGCTCCCCTTCCTCTACCCTCCTTTCCCCTTTCCCTTTTCCCCTTTTGCCTTCCTTTTTTGCTTTTTCTCCAGATTAGTTGTTTTAAACAATTATTCTGCTCAAATGCTGCAAAAATAAATGCTTTGCTTCATTTTTGAAGAAAATATTTCTGTAAAAAGAATTTCACCAAAAGTTGTGCCTTTGTGTATCTGTTCTTCAGTTCAAAGAATTGATAATAACAATTTTTTTCTACTGTTTTATGGCTATTCCTATTTAATATTTGCCAATTTGCTTTCATTTAGAGTCACAATCAAACTATTATAGAATTTACAAGGCTATTTGAGGAACTAAAAAACAATTTTTTGTATAAAATTAGCATTTTTACTAAATTCCTGGGAACATTTGTATGATCTATATTATGATTTTGATTGCGTGAATTACAGAATTCCATCTAAAAACATTTATATGCCTTTTATCCAACAAAAAAATATAAACTCCACTTGAGGTGTAACATACTTTATTTACTCTGCAGTCACAAGAGCTTCTGAATCAGCACAAATCAGAATATGGTCACAGGCAGCTGAAAGGACATCTCTGCAATTAGTTTATGCTGTAATATACAAGCTGTTAAAGCTTACTGTGTAATTAACTGCAATTAACTTGTCTTCTCTATGCTAGCCTTCAAAATTTCTGAACCTGCCTGGGATTGGTGTTCCGTCATTCTACTGTCCTTGCATTACTTTTAATAAGTCTTTTTAAAGTTAGTGTAAGTCTCATTTTTTTTTAAATTAGTTCTTTATCTAAATTATGAATTTGCAGTTGCAGATATTACATTATTTAGACATTACGATTAGACTCATATGGATCTTAAAAAGCTGAAGATTTTTTCATCATGCTCTTCAAATTTTTTTACTTCTGAATTTAGTTGAGAAGCGCAGAGCAAAAGCTATTAATTTTCATTTACTTATCACAGGTAACATAAATTTTGTCAGTATTCTTTTTGTTCCCTCAGTAATTAACGGCAGCAGAAAAAAGCATAGAAAAGATGCTTAGAATGTATCTTTTCTTTCAGAATATCTGGTGTCGCCTATTTTAAAATACACTTAATGTGCTGATACTATTAGTAGTCTTCTTTCTTGTCATTCCCAGAATATATGTTATTAAATAACTACCTCACAAAGTTAATGGGCCACCTGTAACATCATTCAAAGTACTTAGGTCCATTAGGTAAATACATTGGAATCTACAGACCAGATAAATAAGTACTAAAGTCAATGCCCACTTGAACGAGTTTTACACTTCTGAAGATTATATGCAACATCAGTAAAACTAAAGAGGCATTGAACTTCATAACTTTTGTTTCAGTAGTGTTTTCTTGAACTGATTTTCTGACAGTCATTAGCTTTTTAAGACTCCTTGTGGTACTGAAAACAGTCTCACATCTAAACTCCCCTGAAAAGGCACATTTTAGACTTGTACTCATGCATAATCTATTTCATACAGATTGTGGCAGGGATTATACTGGCTGTGGCTAGAATGGGCTAGCAGCCATACAGTGTTGTGTTTTGGAAACACAAATCTTTTCAACATTATAATTATCTTAGGTGGGAAATTGTTGTCAGTTTGGGTTCTTGTGGCTAAGAAAGACTTGTACAAGTTGGAGAGGATACTGGAGATAGCTATGAGAATGATCGACTTTCATACAATGAATAGAGATAATGATTTAAATCACTGTATGAAAGATTAGGATACAATTATTAACCTCTGTAATGATGAGTGTACAGAAGCACTGGATTATGTGGGAAGACTGGAATCTGAAGGTCTTTAAGACCAGTCTCGACAGATGTCTCTTTGGAGTGAACTCACCTTGGGATGGAAAGTTTGACTGGATAATTATTTGGGGTCATTCTTTTCTTCCATGAGTTTGATTTTATTATTATAAATAGCATCTCAAGATCTAACTTGAATATGTGAATTGCTGGAATATTTTCCATACTTTCTAATGTATAGACTTTTACCACAAAAATGCATAGACTTTTACCATGAAAAAGGGAAAAACAGATTCCCTGTTTAAAAGGTTAAACAGTTGAGACATTAGAATTTTATGATTAGTTCATACTCAAGTGAGTATGTATGTGGCTATATTATCACACTGATGGATTCTTTTAATGGTATTTTGCTAGATATCTCCCATTCTCAGGCAATGAGTGTTACCAGTATAACACCTTATATCACCATAGCACCTTAGATGCTACATAATTTGCAAGGTCCTGCATCAATCAGGTTTTGTAAAATTAATAAGAATGAAAAATAATTTTTCTAATTAGTTTTCTGTCCTTCTTATCATTATCAATATATTTGGAAGATATTAAACAGAATGTTGGACGATAAAATAAAACACCGACTATAAAACACAGTCTGTGCATACTCTTAAAGTTGCTATAACTTCTAAAAAGACATAACTGGTTTTCCTTTGCTCCCCCACAGACCTTCGGCTACCTAAGAGATTTTCCTGTCACATTTCCTGTCTTGATGACTTTCTACCCAGTCTTTAGTCCTGTTCTGAAGAGTTAAAATTCTTTTTGTGTGGTAAGAAGATTCATTTTCCTTTTGAAAACCAAGTAAATAACTTTACTG
>JASSUY010009078.1:0-11143 GCA_032466535.1 Forpus xanthops | reverse complement strand
TGTATCCTTAAAGCTAAAACCGGGAGCCATAAAAATGACATGGAAGGGTTTATAAATTTTAAAATATGAATGCCATTTTCCTACAAACATTTAGTGCAAACACAGACACAGAATTATATTTTATCAAAACTTGTCTATATTCATACACATAGGTATGTATATGCGTAAGTTCAGCTATTGTATCTCAGGAAACATAACTTTCTAAAACTTTAATTAATGAGAAGCCATTGACCTGTTTGGTACTTCTCTTTCAATTCCCCTTTTTTTTCCTTCTGTAGCTGTTCTACTGAAAATAATTTCTTTCATGTGCTTTAATGGAAGCATATATTTTCATGCAGCTGCTGTTAAAACCTGAATCTTTATTGCCTTCTGTTATTATGAAGGCGATATCCTCTTGCATACAAATCTGTTCTTTTCCAAATGCTTTACTTAAAAGAATCAATAGAAACTCATTTAAATGAAATATATGTATCTAAGAACTTATTTATATTATTCTATCAATTATTTCTATTTAAACTTGAATGCCCAGAACCTGTTTATGCCAGTGGAAGCTATACTAAAGATCAACATATCATTATAATAGTGGCATTTTATTCATGTTACACTATTTCATGACTAGAAAAATAATTTTGGTGATATGATATCAGGACAATGCCACAATGACAATGTGTTACTTGCTAATAACGCTGGCTACTGTAAATAGGTTGCAATTCTTCCAAAATTATAATAAGGTTTCCTTTCCTAACTGCATGGCTTAAAAAAACCTATTCATTCAAAAAGGTAAAAAAAAAAAAAGTTTAAAAAAGTTATATTAAAATATGAGTTTTATATGTTTGTCATGGTTTAAGCCCAGCAGTAAATCTGCTACGTAGTTCTCTCGCTCACTCCTCCCATTCTTTTTGCCAGTCCTGGAGGGATGGGGGTGAGTATCAAAAGAATGTAACTCCCACAGATTGAGATACGAACAGTCCAGTAACTAAGGTATAACACAAACCGCTGCTGCTACCACCAGTAATAATAATGACAAGAGAAGCAACAAGAGAAGAGAATACAACTTCTCACCAGCTGCTGACCAATACCCAGACTCTTACAGGTCCCTGCCCCTAGGTTTTACATCCTGGGCATGATGTACTGTGGTTAGTTTCAGTCAGGTGTCCTGTCTCTGCTTCCTCCTGGCTTCCTCTCCTCCTTGGCAGGACATGTGACTCAGAAATTCCTTGGTCCGACTAAACATTTGAGCAGTAGCTAAAAACATCGGTGTTATCAGTGCTGTTCCCAGGCCAAAAGTCAAAACTAGAGCACTGCACCAGCAACTAAGAAGGAGAAAAAATGACTGCTACTGCTAAATCCAGGACAATGTTTCAAATACCACTTCATAATTCATGGTTTGAAATAACACATAATACCTGCCTCTTTGCTCCATGTACAGACTATTTTCTTTAAACATCACTCTGGGATTTTAAGATGTTTTTATCCCAAGTGCAGCAAAGTGCAATCTATTACAATTGAAAAAGGCTGATCCCTCTGATAGCTCAGATCATTCTGAGTAACTCTGATAACTCTGATCAATACTGATCGTCACCTTACACAGTGAGCAGTTATGGTGCAAGCACTTTCTATATCATAATCTCATCATGCATGAGCTCTGACCTGCAGGGAGAAATTTTAAATGGTAGTTCATTCCTGAATATTTTGCCAGAAACCAAGAACAAGTAGCACAAAAAAAGGAAGGTGTAAAAAAGTGAGGTTGGGTGTTTTTAATTATTTCTAATCTAAACACTCTTAAAATAAGGTGAAGTATAATTATCAAATGCATTAGGTCTGTGTTTCAAGGTGTTGTCAGAAGGGTAGCTGAAGGGACAGCTTTTGTGAGAGGAGGCTGGGGCTTTCCCGTCACAAACTTTTCCAGCCATATCCAATCCACCCACCACAGGGCAGGGCTGAGCTAACCCTGCAGCAGAGGTGACAGTGCCTTGGGGAAAGCATGTGTAAGAAAGGATAAAACTTGGCAACAGTAGCAAGGAGTGAGTGGAACAAAGTATGAGAAACCACCCTGCAGACGCCAAGGTCAGAAAAGAAGGAAGGGGAGGATGTGACCCAGGAGCAGAGATTCCTCTGCAGGCTGCAATGGAGACCATGGTGGAGCAGATTTATCTAGAAGGATTGCAGTCACTAGAATGGTGTTCATTTTTGTAGCCTTACAAAGTTACTGAAGAAAATCAAGTTTTATCATTCTGACAATAACTGTCGATTGATTTGCTTGTTTTTAAAGATGCCATTATAAAATTATATGTGATTGCAGCCTGTACTGTTGTACTACCCAACCAGGCAGCATTTTCCTGGTAGTGGCAAGAAACCACCACAAGGACAATGCAGAGAATAATCTGCAGGGAAAACCTGTACAAAGGAAAAAAAAAAAAAAGTAAATGCTCAACCACTAGGGACTGTGAAAGCAGAATGGATGGAGAACTTGACGCATTGTGCAAATGTCCAAATTATTAAACCAGCAGCTGTCACTTGCTCTGTAGGGAATTCATATTTTGGTTTTTTCGGCTGTAAGAAATTTCATAACAAAGGAGAATCACTTCTGTTAACAGGGCCATTTTCCTGAGTGATTTGGTATATTTGGAGGTCCACCTTTTCAGCATTTTTAAGCAATGTCATATATGAAGGTGAGCGTATCATTAAAAATATTTATCCCCAGATGAAGTTTTCTGTAAGCCAAACTTATAACTGTGATAACTGAGATAGAACTAAGCCTTACAGAAAACTTGATTTTACATATTCACGAAGAAGGCATTATTTTGGACCTACTTCCCAAGTGTCTGGATGCTTTCACTGCAATATCTGCCTGATTCCTATAGATATTGTGGAAGTAATAAATATATCTACATAGTAAAAATTGCCACAGTTCATTCAGATGTTGTAGAATCCGTAAACATTAAGAAACTCTTTAACCTGTTCTTGAGGAAAGCAAGTCTAAGTTAAGATTAATTCAAATATCTGAAAGGAAATTTCAGAACAGAAGGAATTGCTTTTACGACTATCACCAATGGAAGGAAGATTTCATTAAAAGAATTAAACTTAGTTTTTCTTGCTTTTATTTGACAGTGATTGCTGCAAGATTTATTTTCTTTTTCTTGTGAGACTTTACTTTTTGCTTTGCACTTTTAATAAAATATTGCTTTGTCTGAACTGTGGCCTTTGCCAACAGATGTCCAAATTAGCTCTCATGTCCCCCATTGAACCAATTCAAATCTGTTCTATCGTGTTAACAATTTGTCTTTCATAAAGTCATGGCTCGCCGCTAACTATTCATGCCAAAATTCCTAATTTTCAAAGTATCTAAGGATAGCTTAGATGATCAAGGAATGGATTTTAGTGTCGAGATTGATTGCTATTGTTGCAGTGTTTTTGGAACACTGCAGGGGTATGGCTGCTTTTCATCATGTAGACATTCACTCATTCATTGATCTACTTGAAGAAGAAAGTTGCACATGTTTACAGACAGGAGTTTCTCATCTAAACTTTGAAGGCAGTATTTCCAAGTCCTGTTATCATTAATTATATTAATGCTATACTGTTGTGGCTATCAAGGTTGCTGCTGTGATAATTTCCAAATGTTAAAAAAATCTAGGAATCATTATTGCTAACTTTTACATTTCAATTGGTGAAAATGGTCACATTGCTTAGAACTTGTTACAAGTCAATTTTTTTCTCTGAGTTTAGACAACAATGTCTAAAAGTTTGTTTGTGCTAAGAAATAAGATTGTGTCACTAAATACAGAACAGGCATCCACCAACCACAGTAGAAATGAATAACAAAAATACCTGGTTTGAATATGCAGAACATAATTGCTTCCTCATTTACCTGTACTTCACTTTGCATGTATCCAGCAATCTTTGTGCAAGTCTCATGATGTGATTAAATTCAAAAAATGAAATTTTATTATGCCTATCAAACTCAAATGCATTTAGAACCACAGAAAGGAGTTTTTATAATTATTTCATCAAGAAATAACTGGTCAGCTCTTTGCTACAAATGTTAATAAAAGAATGCTGTAGAATAACCTGCCTTCTCACATAAGCATTAGCATACATATAATAGAAAGGAACACTCTTTTTAAAAAAAAAAAATAAAATCTTCAATTTCATATGTTCAAATGAAATTACAGTTGGAAGCTAAATTAGGTAAAAATTGCAGAGCTATTTAGTAAGCTTATACTCTCTAAGATCTGTTTAATGGCTAAATTCTAAATTTAAGTTTCTATGTCACTTACATGATCTGAGACTAATCCTGTGTTGATTAAATATGCTTTTCTAAAAATATGCAGTGCTGTTCATATTTGAAATGAGGAAGGATTATAAAACTGTGAAAGATAATAGCATACTCTCAAAACCTTATTGTATAATATTTTTTCGAAACTACAGAGTAGTACAAATTGATGTCTCATGAGATATTTTAAAGTATATTAATTAATTTTATGAAATGTGAATTAGCTAAAAACCACCACATTTTGTTCTTTTTCTAACATCCATATTACATGAATGTGCTCTTCATCATGAATCCATTGCCATATTACTCATAACAAGTATTCATCAATTACTTTTTTATGTATTTTTTAATTATTTATTATTTATTTTTACGCTGTAAGATGTTGACTATATATGAGAACCCATCACAAATTCATTTTACACAGCTTGCCAATACTAATTCAGAGAATGTATTAACAATTCTGATGACATAGGCGATTTCTTTAGCACAATTATTTTGTAGTATGTCCACGCTTTTTTTTTTTTTTAAGAAAATGCATCCAATCTTCCCAGGCCAACAAAAGGACTGAATTTAACACGAGTTCCTCATCAATGATATAATGAATAAGAAAGAACAGTGGATGTGTCAGTAAAATTAACAGCTGCTATTACACTGAGAGAAGTATAAACAGTAATCAGCACAGAGAAATCAGTCAAAAAGACAGGGACAGATTGATGTATGAATAATAGCATCTGATTTAGCAGAGAAAAACATAACTAAAACTCTGGTGTGTTTCTGAAAAAGTGTAAACAGTAACATAATGGCTGAAGGAGTCATAGAAATTTAAAACTCCTGAAGCAGTTTTCTTCTAAGGGACTGGTTAAAATTCCCAATGAAAGGATTTCCAAGAGCTGTTCTAAAGAACAGCATGAGTCACAATGGATAATAAACAGAGGATTTACGTGAGTTAAACAGAAAAATTTTGCATCTTGCTTTAGTTTTAACCAAAATGGATTTATTCTGTCACTTTATTAAAAGTTGAAATAAAGGACCACATATTACTTTCAGTTTCCACCACTGCCCACTTCAGTATCTCTACAGAAATTGCTTAAATGTCATTGTTTTTATATCAAAGTAACAAAGTGAATTTGGCTGATGGTGAAGTATGGCATCTGTGGGTGCATTCACAGGACCAGTGTTTTCGAGCTTGGTGAACTGCCATCCACATAGGTTTCCTGAAGAGCAATTTTGTCATTTGTGGAAAAAAATGTTGAAAAAGGCTGATTGTTACATTCATAACTTTATTTTGTAGGTCCTACCCTGTTGAATAATTGCGAAAATCGTCCAATGTCTGCTTTGGGCACAGCACTTCATGCACACTCCATAAAATAATACATGCTGTATTACTGCTGTTCTTCACTTTTTATTGCATGACCAGAGACAGGTTATAATTCATACAGGATTAAAATCACTATCAAACACACACTTTTTCAATTAGACAAAGGACTAAACTGTATGAAGTTCTCTACATATAAATAACAATATAATTTAAAAATAAAAGTTATAAAGCTAATCCATTTGCTTCAAATTTATATGAACTTGGAAAAAAAAGAAAAGTGAAGTTGGCAATTTCTTCCAGTAAGAAACAATTGAAGACAGAAAATAAATCAGAAAAATAACTGGAGACAGCATCTTTTAAAGGTCTTACAGATAATTTCTCTCCTCCCACACCCTCCCATTCCATCCCACAGCTTCTCTGGTATTCAATTTTAAAGATAATCAAAGGGCAGAACTGGTAATTGAAGTAAAAGGACAAAAAAAGTACAGCTAATAAAAATCTGAAAGAACATTAGATATTGAGAATAGCCTCAGAACAGTGCAGGCTGGGGAAATATGTTGTTATGATTAACACATAGATGAATAAAAGCATTTTTTAACATCTTGTAGGCTCCAATTGATTGTGGAACTCAGCATGGTGATACTAAGCAGAAGCTATGAATAAAAGCTGTTAACAAGTGTAAATGATGATCAAACTGCAAATTAAAAATAATGTCTGGTAATGCCTAAAGTGTTTATGTTCAAGGATTTTAGTATTGTATTATTTATCAAAGCTAATTAGCTTTGCTAGAGAAGAAGCAATATCCAACAAATTTGTAGCACTAGGTAATAAAATGTCAGCCTTAGTGGGATTTATCTAAAATTTTTCACCTTTCAGATATTAATATCACACAAACAGTTAAGACTGAGGGAGCTCTTGTATAATTATGTAAAATTGCTAGATAAATATGTTAGTACTAAACAATATTGAGAGACAGGAGATTCCAGGTATCACACTACCAGCAGGCATTTTCTGGACTGAACCCCAAATACAATTTCAGCTCTAAGAATTTAAATACAAACATGAAGTTATGTCAGATTTGCATTTCCTACAAAAAAAAAGACAAGCTTTTCAAATGAAATAACAAGAAAAAATTGAGGATATTAAAGTCATTCAATAGATGATTTGATAAAGACCTGATCTTGACTCCTTCCAGGGATGGTATTGACATGAATTCTCTATCCAGCCTGTTCCAGTGTCTCACTACCGTCACAGTAAAGAACTTCTTCCTGATACTTAATCTGAATCTACCCTCTGTCACATTAAAGTCATTCCCCCTTGTCCTATCCCTACATGCCCTTGTAAAAAGTTCTTCTCCGGCTTTCTTCTTGGCCCTTTAGGTACTGGAAGGCTGATGTAAAGTCTCCCCAGAGCCTTCTCTTCTCCAGGATGAACAAACCTGATTGTCACAGCCTGTCTTCATAGGAGAGGTGCATCAATCTTCTGATCTTCTTAGTGGCTCTTGTCAGGACTTTTTCCAACAGGTTTATGCTCTTCATATGTTGGGGGCCCCAGAATTCCAGGCTCCCACTCCAGGTGGAGTGTCACAGAGGGGAGAGTGGGAGTCACTCCGACCTGATGATCATGCTTCTTTCGATGCAGCCCAGGGTATGGTTGGGCTTCTGGGATGCAAGTGTACATTGCTGGCTCATGTTGAGTTTCTCATTAGCTGAGTTCCTCCCAGCTTTTCCTCCTCCCTGGCAGAGCATGAGACTCAGAAAGTCCTTGGCCAGAGTAAACATTACTGAGCAGTAACTAAAGCATTAGTGCAATCAGCTCTGTTCCCAGTCTGAAAGTCAAAACCACAGCACTGCACCAGCTACTAAGGAGAAAAATGACTGCTAGTGCTGAACCCAGGATAAGGACATTGTGTTCTGCCTTGTTGAACTTCATGAGGTTTGTATAGGCCTATCTCAAGCCTGTCAGTGTCCCTCTTAGCTGGAACCACTTCCCTACAGCTTGGCGTCACCAGCAAACTTGCTGAGGTTCACTCAGTCCCACACCACTCATCATTGGTGTCCACTTGGAACATCAAGCTGGCAACCACAACTCTCTGAGTGAATCATCCATCTAATTCTCTATCTACTGAGTGGTTCATCTGTCAAATCCATGCCCCTTCAATTAAGATAGAAAGGGGTGTTTTGCAGGATAGTGTCAAATGCTTTGAAGAAGCCCAGGCAGATGACATCAGTTGCTCTTCCCTTATCCAAAATTTTGTAACTCCATCATAGGAAGCCACCAAAGTTTTCAGGCACGAATTGTCCTAGTGAAATCATCTTTGGTGTCACCAATCATCTCTTTACTTTCCATGTGCCTCAGCAAAGTTTCCAGGAACATCTAAATCATTTTGACATGCAGGAAAGCATAACACTGCAGAAGAAGAGTAGAATCATCAAATAGTTAGGGTTGGAAATGACTTTAAGATCATCTAGTAACATGAGAAAAAAGAGAATACTGCATAAATACAGAGTGAGAGTATATTATCAAGACACAAGTAGATAATGGCTTGTTGGCAAATCGCTATTTAAGCGAACTCAGGAATTTAAAATCTGTTAAATGAGAGAAGTATTTACTCGTAGCTATGGTTGAAGAACAAGCAATATTCTTCTGAAACTCTAGAATTCTATAGAACAGAATACTTGCGCTAGGACTCTCAGTGGCAATCAGCAATCTAACACCAAAACCTAGATGTGAAATGGCAGCCCATGTATATATGTTTCTGACGATGATCTGAATTAGTTTTCATAGGTTATACATCTGAACTGTAAGCCTCAAGATGCTCTGAACTTCAGGGGTGTCTGATTAAAAAACATACTTAAATGCCAAAGGAAAAGGTCAAAGAAAATATCAGAAATGCCAGGAGATTGAAAAAAAGATGAATTGTATATTCAGTAAGGGAGCAGGGCTATGGACCCACTAATGTGCATATTTTCCCCTCATGCTTATGCGTTTGTAGATATATTAATAGATTCTTCACTTCTTTAGAAACTACTCTATGGGAACCTATAAGGATGTTGGGAAGGGACAATTCTGTAGGGACTACAGCAATAGGACATGAGGGAACAGGTAAAAACTTAAGCAAGGGAGGTTTAGATTGGATGTAAGGAGGAAATTCTTTACTGTAAGGGTGGTGGGGCAGTGGAATGGAATGCCCAGGGAAGCTGTGAATGCTCCATCACTAGGGGTGTTCAAGGCCAGGTTGGACAGAGCCTTGGGTGACATGGTTTAGTGTAATATGTCCCTGCCCATGGCAGGGGGGTTGGAACAAAATGATATAAAGGCCCTTTCTAACCCTAACTATTCTATGATTCTATGATCCTATTTGTTGAGGTAGCTTCAATTAATAAGGTATCATTCCATAACTTCATTAAAACTCTTTTCTGCCCTCTAATGGGAACAAGTAATGTAAAGTTCAGCTTCTAACTATGGAATAATTTTTTTAGTGTGATATTAACAGTTTAACATTAGCTACTACAGACCTGATACAAACATAAAGAATTCCAGTGAGAACCTAATCATTAACACAAATGAACTGTGAGTCCAGACTTAAGAACCAAGGCAAAATTGTTCTCCACATAGCTTGAGATATAATAGAGTATAAAAATACATTGCATGACATTTCAGGTTTACATAATGTGCAGTAAAATAAGGTAACAAGTCTCCAAGCAATAAGGGAAGAATCCAAAGTTATATTCTAATTTTTTCTCATAAGAAAGGCATGAGGAAATTAAGAAGTCCCCTAGGGTGAACTGAGAGACTGAAATTAGCAAAGAAGCAGTTATAGTAGTTGTCAAAACAAATGAAAGAGAAAACAAAAGTGCAAATTAGGCTAGAAAAAAATCTCAATACATTTGATTTTGGTTTTGCTTGCAGCTAGACCCTTGGCCATCAACTGAAAGAATCCATTTTGGCTCTGTCTGCAATACATTCTAGCCATAGCATCATACATCTTCACCTTAGGAAGTCTGCTTTAAAGACTTAACAAAGGGGAAACAAATGTGATATGAAGAACAACCTGCAGTGTATAGAGTGCCAAAAAAGAATTTAACACTCTTATAATATAGGAAGAGAAAAACAGTGTTCTCTCACTTCTATTTCACAAGTCGGGACAATAAGGTACTTTATTATCTTTTGTTTTCATGGAATCTGTACACATTTTATTATTAACAAAAGATAATTAAATAACATTAAATTAAATTAAATTAAATAACATTAAATTAAATTAAATTAAAAAAAAAAACCCACAAAGCGAAAAAGCCCAACCTCATTCTTATCAAGTAGAACACTAGTAGCACTAATCCAAAGCAAATGCTCTAATTAAGTCTATAAATGTCTTCTCAGAACTAGAAAGTCCTAATAGAGAGTGCAGTGGTGAAGTGTGAATCAGGAAAATATGCTGGACATTAAAAAAAAAAGGGTTTACAGATATGTAATACCTAAGGGTTACAGATGTTATATCAGTTTCCTTCAGTGGATTTCTCTGCAACTGAATGAAGATCAGAAGAAAATTTTGTATAAATTCCTGATGAAGAAAAGTTTTCCAATGTACAAACATAATTTCTATCCAAAACAATTTATTTTCCATAGCTATGGAAAATTCCACAAGCTCAGGCTTTGACAACTTTTTTTTTTTTTCCTAATTATAAGGAGATATAAGTATTTTGTGCATTTTCCCTTCAACTGTCTAGAATTTTCAGAGTTGAAAATAAATTGTTGTGGAGAGAAATTATTTTGCAAATTTAATCCAAACTGTTTCTTTATAAGAGCATAAAATAAATCAAAATATTAATTTCTTGGCATATTAATTTATTTCTCTAGATGATGGTTCATAAGAATAGAGAACAAATTTATAAAAATAGAGCAGATCACTCATGTACTAAATTCTTCACTAAGAAATACTTTATCAATCATATAATTCTTTTACTGATCTAGTAAACAGTACAAGCTATTGCTCTTGTAAATAACATACTTCAAATTTAGGTATGTTCTTCAAAGTGCAACTTCCAGGAAAATTTCTCACAGGGGCAACAGAAAGATAATCTCTTAACAGAATCAACCACTTCTTAATCTCCAAATTCTGCTTCTTTGGTGTTTGTATTTTCCTATTCCCTGTTGTGCTATTAAAAATAGCTACTGTTAATACCATAATTATTTTTCCTGTATTTAATCCAAGAGTCCTGCGAAGCAAGATCCCATGCATTTAAAATAATGAGAGCTATACTCGTGAGTTGCATCAAGGAATTATTTCTTTTGATAGAAATTTTAGATTTTTCTGTAATGTTATTTGAATTTCTATAGAATGAAACCTGACTTCAATATCCCAAAGACAAGACGATGAAATGGTCTCTGAGATATTGTTGTGGTTTCAGGTGAAAATCAATCTGCCTGCCCACTCACTCCTCCCAACCTTCTTCCCCCCCACTTCAGGGGCGGGGGGAATGGGAAGAGGAACCAAAAGAATGCAGCTCCCATGGGTTGAGATAAGGACCGTTCAGTAACTAAGGTATAAC
>JASSUY010009077.1:0-34459 GCA_032466535.1 Forpus xanthops | reverse complement strand
CCATCCTCCTGGCACCTGCCTCTGAGATACTGATCTGCACTGATGAGATCCCCTCTCAGTCTGCTCTTCTGCAGACTGAACAGGCCCAGCTCTTGTAATCTCTCCCTGTAAGAGAGATGCTACCAGCCCCTGAGCATCCTCACTGATACATTCAGAACAACAGTGTATTTCCAGTAACAGTGGCTCATACTGCTGGCCCAGTTTCACCATGGCATTGAAAAGGGAAGAAATGCTTTCCTGATGCTCATGATTCCCTTGTGGATACTGCTGTTAGGCTTTATTTCCAGTCACAGGACTCTCAAAAACCCAAATGATCCCTGTAGGCAAGCATTTGCCTTTCCAGGTTCTACCTGGTCAGGAGGCATCAGGAATGCCTTCTGGTCCGGTTCAAGTCTTTGTCATGAATCACCAGCTGGAAATCTACCTCAGCCCAGAGAGCAGGCTGGACCTGCACCTTTTAAAACTCTACTTTGAATCAGTTGGCTCACCTTTCTTACATAGAGCTGCCGGGACTGGAAATTGGGAGAAGCAGGAAATGCCCATCACACTGTGGAGCACTGGAAAGGTCAGGGCTACCCTAAATCGGCTGTAGGAAAGATGTGAAAGGTAGGCGGGAGGCTGCAGCAAAGGTGAGGACTGGCGCTTGAGATGTCACTTTTTGTGACAAGAAGAGGTTTTTCAGTTAACAGAAATGCTCCAGTCTGGAAACATGCCACGTGGTCTTCCATCATGAGCCTTCTCTGCTTGGCTTGCTCATGTGAGCTGCCAACAGGAAGATGAATGTCTGTGTGGTCAGCAGCTGCACATCTTTGCTCATGACACAAACGAGTTTGCTGTTAAATGCCCACTCCTCAATTATTTAATCTCTGCTCACAAGGAAAAGAGATCCAATTACATGTGTGTGAAAACTGAAGTGCCCCGACAGAACATAACACTGCAACAGACTATGTCCTCCACCCAGCCCTGTCCCACCGTGTGAGGCAATGCACTTACACCAGATTTATAGGATCTTAAGAGCACAAAGCTATGAGCAGCATGGGTAGACTAACCGGGCAGAGGCTATCAGGACTAAGCAGGCAACAGATTTTGCCTTTTAAGAGCTGAAATGCAGAACTCCTGAGTTAGCTAGGGATTAACCTGAACACCTTGGCTTGGGTCAAAAAGAAGTAGTTCAGGGTTGCTTGGTTTGCATTTTGTTTGTAGTTCTACAAAACAGTGCTTTAAGTACTGAAGATAAATGCCTGGTTGGCAAATGCTTTGTTTTCAAAAGCCATCTATTCAGTTTTTTAGTCAAAAACTATTTGCCCAGTACTATCCACACCGGTAGAACTATTGGGACTCTTCAACTACTATTCAGGCTTCACTGCAGGCTTGGGATAGCACAGGGCAGATCTGCCCTCACTGAAACAGTAGGCAGCTGAGTGAGGACGGGGAGGTACTGAGGGGGAGCAGGGGCACAGCAGCACTGGCAGGCGTGCAGTAACACCACATCAGTGAGGTTCACTTGGGCTTCTGCTCCTCACTGTTCTCTAAGGACCAAGCATTGTGAAGGTCTGTAAGCTTCAGTGTTTTCCTGCAGTGCATGCTCAGGGAGGACAGAAACTCTTTAGGAGTATTTTCACAGTCACTCTGTTAAATGCCACATTAATAAAAGACTTGGTTTAGACTTTGCTGATATTTCTAAAAATACACATTAATTCTATGAACTACTGATCCCTTCTTGTAGTGTATTTAGAATTACTTGAAACTATCCTAAAAAACTGAGGGTTTTGGTTAGAAAAGAAATTACCTCTATCTGTTGACTGGCTTCTGAATATCTCTTAGAATCTGCATCTAAGTGTTTAAGCTGTATAATTACCTTAGGAAAACAAGTGTCCTGATAAGACAGAAACAATTCCTCTAACTTTATATATATATGTATGTGAGTGTGCATCAAATGCAACTGGGATTTTTTTCACTGCAAAGACACATATATAACTTTGGGAACCTCAGCTACTCCCTGGTCAATGGCTTCATAGCACCGAGACACTTGTGAAAGCACCAGCATGTTTTCTTTGACTTTGTACAGAGAAGGCAGAATTGGCCTGACTTTTTATACTTTTTCTCATTAAAAGAGAGTTGAGACCAAGTGAAACATTTCATAGAAGAGAAAATTAATAAAAAGAATTCAAGAGAAATTTCATAAAATTCAAGAGAAATTTCATAAAAGATCAAAAGCTACCAAAAATTATCTGAAGAGTTGTGTCAGACAACCAGCCCTCACAGCAAATGCTGCCTCTGGTATGTGACACTCATCTACACTGTAATATGCCCTGGATAATCTGACTTTGAAAATTTCAAAGGTGACGAACATTTTATTACCCCACGATTAAATAGCAAATTAATTTGAAAAAGCATTAAATTAAACAGTACCTTGAGGAAGGCCCCGGGAAGGTCTAATCTAGAACTGAAAGCATCAGTAGAACTGAAAATTCTTGTCCCAGCTTACATTTGTAATCATCCTGATTAAATCACATCAGGACTTGGGAAATTACTTCAGTGCTCATTGCCCATTTTATGACTTCTTAAGGTCAGTTTGAAACCCAGCTGAACCTTACTTGAATGTGTAAAATATGTATCTGTAATGTATATAACTGACAAATTACTTCAGCAGTTTCTGCACAGGACCTATTCTGGCTTACATGCTCCATCAGCTGAATCATTGCAAATGACAGGTAAGCACAAAAGACACAATTTCTGTTAATAATTTGTTCAAAGTGATATTTGAAGAAAAAATTCCAGACTTCCATGAGACCAATTAACTATGCTATGCATGTCTTCCCAAAGACACAAACAATAATCATTAATTGATATTCATATCTGCATGTAGCTTACATTTGAGGGAATATTTTAATTAAGCTCTTCACCATTAAAAGATGTTACAGTAACCCTAATGATCTAGCAGGGAAATTGGAAATGAAGCCCAAACTCAGCTTTAGACTGTCAAACATATTATATGGAACCAGAGACCTTTAGCTGCAGCACAGTATTTCTTTACCCATAATCTCTGACAATGAAGAGTATCTCATGAAAAAGCCATATTCCATACGCATGCCCTGCATCCTTCAATTCGTCTGATGCTCTCCCTTATCAGACTGGGTTTTGAATTACATAAACTGGAATTTTTAAGGATATGTGCCTGCATCAGGTTGTCATAAAAAAGCAGAAACTGAGAAAAAGTCTTGGACAAAAAAAGCCTGTATGCTGTTGATCGTGCACACAGGGTTAAAATACATTGTTTTCTCTGGAAAAAGTCCTGGAAAATTAGGGAGGCAACATCTTGCTGTGCAACAGAAGAAACAGGACTGCATGGGGAAGAAGGATGGGTTTGCTTATGAAGTGTTTGCTCAGGGCACTAAATTAAATCTCTGTTAATGAATTTAATTAAATTTTCCCTATTTTTGAGGGCCTTGTTTTACAGTTTATGCAACTTTTGCACTGAGTCACACAGCATGTGTTCATACAAATGCTGCAGGCTCTCATTAGTGAGACTCAGAAATCAAACACTCTTCTGAAGGCACCGTAGTCTTCATTCTCCTGCCTCATACCTATGGAGTCTTTCGCTGCTGGGTGACACAGGCTGCCCCATGTCCATCCAGCAGGTCTCCTGCTTTCCCTTCTACTCCCTCACTTGGAGTGTTTTCTGTATGATCTCTGCACAATGATGCCTTATGGCTCCCAGGTCACACTCTGCTCTATCAGGTCTTCCTATCTGGAGGCTCCTTCTACATTCTTTGATAATGCCTCCAGTTACCTCCTTAATTTAACAGCTGGCTAGATCTTAGTAATTTAAACCCCCAACCTAATTTCTTCACCCTCACCCCCTCCCAGTCCTAGCAACGCCTAAAGCCAGGAACCCCCTTTTTCTCTTGCACAGCTTTCCTCCTGCCCAGTCTCAGCTGTGCATCTACATTTCTTACAACAGAAACCAGAAGTTTTCCTGCTGTCCAGTCTGTGTCATCACAGCAGTACTGAGCCCAAGATAAACAGCAATGACTAATGATTCAAATGCAGAGCTTTGCTACACATGCAGCTACTCCCTGAATTGCAGGAACCAAGCTTCATTTGCTAACACAGCTCTTCATTGCAGTGCAGCTTTCACAGCAACAAGCATCTCGGGGTGCGAGCCCTCACTGCCTCTGAATACAGGTCTGTCAAGTCAGACAGTCCAGAAATAACTCACCTTGAAAGACAGCGCTTCTGTCTGAAAACATAGCTCCTCACTTAAGAGGCATAAGTGGCACAAGGTTTGTTCCAAGCGGAGTTGCTTCCCAGCTTCATTTCTAATATACTAACACGATATTAATGATCAGTGAGTGAAAGGAGTGACAAGATTTACAAGGAATGTTAGCTCTGAAATACTGCAGCATCTCATGGTTTGAAGAAGCAATTAAACTTGATATAGTTGGGAGAACAAATAATCCCAAAGTGGAAAACACACGCTCAGTTTGATGGAAACAAAAAAGGCCATAGCAGTGAAGTGGTAACAAACACATCTGAATCATACATGCTGCTCCTGCGTCTGTGTTTTGCTGCGTTAACAGGAAACATTTGAAGTAAAGAGCTGTCACCAACTGCCACCAGATCTGCATCTCATCCTAATCAATTAGCAGAACTCTGGAGCTGGAACCACTACAAGCTTTCTAAACACTTAAAATAGGCCATATATCATTTTTACCCTTTGGCCAGTTAGTTCTGCAAATACCGCAAACTGATTGCAGCAGAGAAGAGAGGTTGGTACTTCTTTGGCATGACCTTCTCTATTTAGAAGGGTTTTCTTTGCAGCAGAAATTCTGTCATCACAGCACTAGTTCCAGCTACCGTGCCAGTACTGTACTGTTTGCAGACAAATGTCACATCTGCCCTTCTGAATTAAACCTCCTCAGCTTAACTCAAGGTCACTCCATTTTCTCCTTCAGCATCATGCAGCCCTCACAATCCCCAGAACCTCATCATACTCCCAGCTCCTTCACACCTCCTCAAGTGCCCTTTCGGTCTTTTCCCACTTCTCTCTCCTAACTGGTCTTTTGGTTTCTGGTTCCTGTAGGTCTCAACTGAGGTTTTCCTTCTGCTCACACCTTTCACGCTGCAGATGGCTGTGCAAGCTCTCCTCCCCAACTGCAGAGCAATCCTTGGAACAGGCCCTTGCACAAAGACTGCCCCTCAGACCTGCGCACAGACAGCACTGCCTGAGCCGAACACACAATATGCATCACCCCTTGTGTCCCCGAGGGCAGGCTCTCGCCAGCCTCACCAGGACCTGAGTGTCCAGACAAGGTCCTGAGGCTCCCTGTGTGCAGGCCCCATGGCTTCTTTCCCTTTATTCCCCCCTGGCAGATCTCCAGAGCCAAGAGGCCACCACAGACTCAGACCTTCTCCACTCTGCTGGTACAGGCAGTCTCTTGGTCCACACTGCAGAAAACCAACCCAGCCAGTGGTTGGGTTTATTGACCTTTTCCCACCATGAAGGATAGCAGCTGCTGCTGGATCCTGCCTTTTTCAGTTTGGTGTCATCATTCAGAACAGAAAGATATGGCAGAAACTTTTAGTCAGCTAGAAGCACCCCTGACTTCTAACATTTGGAGGTACAGGATGGCAGGTCTGATATAAAATCTGAATGGTGGCTAATTGACTGTTTCAAACTAAAGGAACAAATCTGCTAAAGACAGCCCCAAAATAACTTCGGATTCATTTATTTCTTTCTCTTTAACTAGAAGCGTGCTGTTACAGTGATGTGCCACAGAGTTCACAGTAAATGCCAGTGAATCCTATAATGAAGCCTGCTGTATTTGCATATGCAATCAATGCTGCATATGGTAGTTTGTTAGTTATCTCTTTA
Source organism: Forpus xanthops (assembly GCA_032466535.1). NCBI lineage: Eukaryota > Metazoa > Chordata > Aves > Psittaciformes > Psittacidae > Forpus > Forpus xanthops. The sequence goes on along the minus strand of JASSUY010009077.1, from coordinate 28,581 downwards.
AAGTGCTCAGTAATCTGCACTTCAAGAAGTACCACACCATGCAAGGCCTTTAAAGTGCTTTCCAAACATACTTCATTTATCTTCAGCAACTTCTTAGAGCTGCACATTGTCATCCTTGCTCTAACAATGGATAAAACTTTGCACAAAGAACTAACGTAGTTTTTCAAAGGCAGTTAGCTTAAAAACCTGGTTGTACATCAAAGTCCCAGAAGGAAACTGGAAAGGTCCAAACACTAGCAATAGAAATAACTATGCCATGGAAATACTTCCATGTAAGGAGAGATCAAATAGAGTAAAGGTAGTTAAAAGAGAATGAACATATGGCAAAAAAGGCATAAGCAGCCGGAGCACAACTTGCCGGCGCCTTTTCCCTCTTCATCATGGTTTAACAGGAAGCTGCAAGTGGAGATGCACTGAAATTAAAAGGCAGGTAGTTTAAAAAGAACAACTACTGTGTACAGCTATGGTGCAAATGTGCAGTTAGCACAAACTTGTGGCCACAAGACCTCTGTGTGGGCCACCCCTGGGGACACAGCACCAGACACAGTGCTCGGCAGCAGTGTCTCTCATCAGCAAAGCTGCATCTTTGACTCAGCCTTTCCATGGGCTTTGGAGACACCAGTGTGAGCAACAGCTCTCAGTGAGCTCCCTTTGTCACTCTGAATGGGGCTGTTCCCTATGTACCCACTTGTGCTCCAAATAAATGCTATAACCCTTCCTCCTCCATCACCCTGCATAAGGATGCAGAAAGCCAAGACACACCATTAATGTTTCCTAACATACATTGCTGGAATCAAATCTGGTTTAGGTTATTAACAAACAATACATGATGCTGGGTTAACAAACAATACAAGATGAAAATACTAACTTACAACTGTTGGGGAAGATTTTATACTTTTCTGTCTAACCCTAGCACTTCTGCTGAGGTATTCTGCTCCTGCCTCTGCAGTTTCCACTGTAAGAGTCCTTAGGTCACCAAGGAGAAAAGCATGAGGAGACTTAACTGCATCTGGGCCTTTCAGAAGAGAGGTAGGAACAAACCAGGCTTGCAGCCAGGGCTGAGTGGCCTGCAGTTTACATGCCACCCTGGCAGTGCTCAAGGCCAGGTTGGACAGGCCTTGGAGCAAGCTGTTCTAGTGGAATGTGTCCCTGCCCGTGGCAGGGGCTGGGACTGGATGAGCTTTAAGGTCGCTTCCAACCCAAACCTGTGATTTTGTGAATGAGGTAGCCTGACTTGCTGTCATGAGAGCTGGAAAGAAGGGAATTGATTGCTGAATTTACTTGGTTTCTGAAATCAACAGGACAGTTACCTCAAAGATGAATGTCTGAAATCCACACTGTAGAAGGTGTGAGCTGGGAAAAAAAGAAACCTCAGCTCCTATCACAGCAGAAAGTTTAAGAATCCAGAGTACCAAATCAGGAAGATAAGAGGAATGCAGCTGTGTGTGAGACCATGCAAAAAAGTGACCTTCAGCAACAAGGGCTGTAGCTTCTAGGAAGGGGCAACATAGAGATATGCCTGGAAAAAACATGATATTACCAACAAGGTTGTAGAATTCATCATTTTTTTCACATAGGATGTGGAAAAAAAAAAAATCAGCTAGAAAAGGTGTCATCCAGACTGGATCCCAACGAACAGTGTAGGAACTGGTAAAAGTCAATGACAGGGGACTGGATTTTTTAATAGGGAAAGAAGAGGTTAGAGGACACTTAGGTAAGCCAGAAGGTTTGTAACTGGCTGGGCCTGATACCCATCCTCAGCTGAAGAAACCTCAGGGCTGTTTAGAGTTATTGGCAGGGATGAGGTGCAGAAGACTAAAACAAGATAGACACACTTCCTGTCTTTACAAAAGGCAGAGGATGAGGAGACAGGAATTAGATACCTATCATCTTAGGTGCAGCTCCTACAAACAAATAAAACTAAACAATTGGTAAGTAGAGAGAAAATCACAAGAAAACAAGTGGCTGCCTGATTGGATCTGTTCACACTAATTGGTGTCAAACCAATCTCATTTCCTTCAGCAGTAAGACAATAGATTTTGTGTCACATCTTCATTTCTCTACAGCTTTGCACAGTAGTTCAGCTCACTTTCTTGTATATAAGCTAAGAAAACACAGTCTGGATGAAAATACTAGGGAGTGGATGCAGAGGATTTGAAAACTTCTCAAAGTAGTGTCAAAGGTTCATTCCGAAAATAGAAGAGAAAAAAAACCCTGAGCCTCACTGGGAGGCTGTCCTCAGTCATTATGGACACAGATGAATCAGTGTGCTTATCAGACTTGCAAGTAATACCAAGCTGGGAAAGGGGGAAAATAGGTTGAAGAGCAAATGTAGATTTAAAAATGTCTTACAACAAAGAAAACTTTTGGTGCTTTCTATTCAACAGGAACAAGAGCAAAATCTGCACTGATGCTGGAATAATCACCTGCACAAATGTAGAATGGGGAAGAATTTTACTGGCAGTAGAGCTCCAGAAAAATCTTCGGGAGCTATAAAGGATGAGAGCCCGCGTTACAAAAAAAAAGAGGCAAATGCTTTCCTACAAGCACAGTGATAACTTACAAGACAAATGAAAAAGATCTTCTAACTCTGCCCCACATCATCAAGGCCTCGGCTGAGCACAAGGTCCAGTTTTGGGTCATGCACAAGCAAGATGATACAAGACAACTAAAGAAAGTCCAGAGCAGTGAGAATGATCAATCTAGTAAACAAGACCTAAACAAATTGAGGTTGCTCAGGAAAGGAGAGGCCAAAAAGAGATGATAAAGTACACAAAAGGTCAGCGCAGAGGAAGAGGCTAACCTACATGTCCAGAGAAGTAACAAGCTTCAAGATCTTCAATGAAGAATCAATTTGTCATGAGGAAAAATCTTTATACCAGAAAAGGTAACAAAGCACTGAAATATGTTACCTATTTATGGAGTAAATAGAATAAATGCAATAAATTCATGGAGACTGGAGCCTTCATGTTGGTGGGAATTATGGAAAACTGCTGCCAGAAGCTACCTTGGGGCAGATGTATGGATCAAATTGGGTCCACAGGAGTCTATGTGATGGCAGTGCCTGTGCCCTGCTGTCCACAGGGCAGTCTGCCACCTTGCCTCAGATACACCAGGGGAAACTATTGAAAGCAGTCCTATCCCCTATGTTTGGTGTGGAAGCTACATGAAAAGGGTGTCTTCCCTTTTCCTACTTTAGTAGGGAAGGCTTTAGCCCTTCTACATCTTAATACCTTGCACACATGTATAATGTGCTAAAGCTCTACAAATAGCTGCAGATATTAAAGGATAACAGGAGATGTGACAAATGAAATTCTCAGCAAGAACATGCAAGAAAGGCAGTGACAGAGCAAATAACGCTGTTTCCTCTGTCCCTGGCATTCTTGCTATTACCAGCTGCTCACTCCCCTCCACTATTTCCATATGGATGTACAACTTTCACTAACCTTTCTCACCAGCCCACAAAACTAAAATCCAGCTCCACTTCCCTGAGCCGTTCAGGAAGGTTTTGCTCTCTTGTTCCTATGCATAAATTTGGAACCAATGCAATTTTCTGAACAGTAACCTGTTGATTATCAGAATTCAGGCAATAGGACTAGGTCATACAGAGCCACAAGCTCTCTATCAGCTAGTTGCCATGAGGCTGGACACATCATCCTGACACATGTGACTAGAAAGGGCTGGACTTGACATCACATCGCCCCTTCCCAGGTCCCTTTAGCCCTGGGCTTGGCCAGCAGAGGCCCTGGGTGCTGCCTCTTGTGCTTGTCTGTTCCTCACATCTCCCTTTTCTATTTCCATCACCTGTGTCCTGGTTTGTGGTGGAGGGGGCTGTCACACTGCTTCACTGTACTGAGAGACTGCTTTATCATTTGCATGCGGGTGTATCTGCGCAATGGCATGCCAAGGAGTTCAAAGCTGCTGTCTGGCTTTCAAAGGCATCCTTGTGTGTAAGTTGTCCTAAGTTGGATGTGAACCAGGCTTGTGTTTTTGCTCTTGATTGAGCTCTGCTGCACTATATTCTTTATAAAATTCCAGCTATTCTGGGAGAGGTGTATAATTTAATATGTTCAATCAATTTCTTGTCAGGCATTCACGTACAGCTTCCTTCATCTCGCACTCAGATGTTTGCTTTTCCACAGTAATTGGATTTGCTGCATATGTGTTTACTTTTACGACCTATGGTAAATGCTGCTTTAGTAGCTGAGGGCTATCCAGCAGCCTAGCAGGTAGGGTTTGTAAAACTTACAGTGCTAGTTTTCAGGCAGTTCAGAATCCTTTTTATACAGGGTGTTAATGTACAGATTAATACAGCTTCAAGACTACATTAAGCAAAAGCTCTTGTGTACAACAGTAGCTGTGGGCATGCAGCATAGGGTTATTAAACTGCTCTGCTTAGAGGCACAGCAGCTCAGCGTACCTGCAGAGGGCCAGCTCCAAGCATCCAAGCAGGCACCAGGAAGAAAACCTCATTTCACAGATGTTGCTGTAAAGCCCATTCACACAGAGCTGGCCTCCTCCTCGAAAGCCAAATCTGTAGACACGGTGCAGGGGAGAACCTTCAAAACCTTCTGTGGGGACAGAGCCAATGTCCCAAGAAACTTAGAGCCACAAAGCTGATCCAGGCCTGCAGGAAACAGAAGATCTGAAAGTGACAGCTGCATGACACCTGCAGCCTGGTCACACCATCTCTGCCTGTAAAACACAAGTCAAGCTAAAGTCTCCTTTGCAAGCATTATGAGACCTGATAAGGACAAGTGGAAGACCGTTACTACTGGGATAGGGAGCAGCCATCCATAAATAAACGAGTAGGCTCTTTGCTTCTGCTGTCTAGATTAGTACAATACCTAGCTTTTTATGTTGCCACCAGTTTCCTTTCCTGTTGAACAGATGTGAGAGACTCAGAGCTGCAGGGATGAAGGCAGGCAAGGAGAGAGGTCAGGATGGGTTAAAAGACAGGGCTGCAGGAGGTGGCTCATGGGGCTCACTTTTCAATTTGTTCCTTATGTTTGCACTGGTGGTCCTCAAGTTTCTCCCAGAAGTCCCATCACATTTGTTTTCTTTCTTCTACTTAACAATATGTGTGCACTGTACCTGCAGTTGTCATTTGTGCTCAGGACTCAATGACGACTGCTTTCAACCTTTTCCTTTTGTATTTAAAAGGCCCAGCGGGAGTTCTAAACAGCTGAGCTCCAAAAGATGCTTTTAAAATCAAGAATCAAAAGTGCAAACAGCTGCAGGGAGCACTACTGAAACCTTCAAAAGGTGGGAAGGGGTATAAATGCTCCAGCACAGCCTGCTGATTCACTGCTTGCTCCTGCAGGATACAAACCTGCCAGCAGTGCCTGTACTCTCCCGGCAGCCCTGACCTTCTTGTTCTGAGCAGCACTAACCACAGGCTTTCCCTGAACCCCTCTGTAGGGACAGATTGGCGATAGGATCCTTACAGAGCTCCCCACTACCCTCAAGCTCTCTGCTCTGCAGGAAGTCACACCACAGGACCCTCGAGTTTTATAAACGTGAAGAGAAAAATCAAGAAAAGCACACGTCCAGCAATAGGGGCAGTGTAGGGCAGGCAGATAGCCAGCAACAGAGACCCCTCTTGCTTCACTGCACCCAAGCCTGTCCATCTCCAAGGCTGTATTTAACCTCTCCAGATGTCATAAAGTGCTTTTTCTTTAGGATATTTCACTCCTGTGGGCTACCTTTCTCCTTCTCTTCTGCTGTGGGAAGATATCTCCTGAAGTGGGATCCTTGAAGTCTTCCTCTTGTGCTCATTTCTGTGCTGCCTCTTTACCCTGTGCTTTTTGGCCTATACAAGGCAATGATCCTCCACCCTCAGTGTGTAACGCTGTGACAGGCGGTAGAACTGCAGTATACCACCACTGGGGTAGAAGAAAATGATTTACCTGCATTTTCCATGAAATACATTCATTCGGTGTGCATTAACCAGGACACTACACATTAGTGGCTGCATGTGGGACAACAGGAGCTCAAAGCATTGGAAAATGTGCTATAGAAAGCACAGCAGCACACTGTTTTGAACTCCGCGGTAAATGAAAACTAATACACATCAAGGTTTTATGGAGTACCTCTTCTTTTTCCCCACCTAAAATGTGCACATTGTGCAGTAAAAGTTTCACAACAATGAGCTGGGGTGATGGGGGGGGGTGTGGAACCACCTTCCTGAGGATGCTGGAATTAGGTCATCTCAACACCGTTGGGATGTTTATTGAATTCATCTTTTTCCACCTCAACAAATGACACAGAAATTTTTTAAGAATGGTAACAATTCAGAGGTCAGGACAAAAGGCACAAAAAGGGGACAATTTTGACAACTGGTAAAACCCTTTGAATCCAGGAGAACTGAACTATGAAGCAATTTTAAACACAGAAGCATCCAGTTAGGACAAAAGTGGGTCAGGTGTTCAATGGAAAAGCACAGACTACAGCAAAAAGTTTTTCCCCACTTTACTGTGCAGCAAACTTGAATTAATAACAAGCCCAAAGCTAGAGGGCTTTGAGATACAAAACTGACACTCTGTCCATATGAAGTTGGTATTACTTAGTAGAGTAACATCCTGTGGATGCCCTAGAGAGATGATGTCTACTACAGTGGACTCTGTGGGAATCATGGGGCCACAGAAGCTCTCCCAGTCTTTCAGAAAGAACTGAGATGATGAAGCTGTGAATAGACAGGTTTTCATATAAGCTCACTATTATCTTGTGTCCAGTTTCCACCTGCCTTGTCCTGTGGTAAGGTTTTTCAGTGGTACATCCGTTCCCTGAATGTGGATGGAGGTGCAATGCTGACATGGAGCCATGTACAATTGCTGACACATTAACTGAAGCTCCAACATGACAACAGCTCACGGTGACACTTGGAGCTCACCCTTCCTTGTGGCACATACAATTTCCCCTGGGGACACCACCAGTTCCTGCTCAAGGAAGAAAGGTCTCAGAAACTTCAGGAGACTGATTAGGATGCTAAAACCTGTGTTGTCCTGGTTGTGAGCTTCTTTAGGGTTTCCCAGCTCCTCCTGAGAATAAAAATGTCCCTCTACAGCCTTCCAGGGTGCTATCTCCGAGGATGCCCTTTCACCCTTGTAGAAGAAGAGCACACATCACTGGTGAACCTGTGTCTGCAGCACTGAGCCTGCCTGTACTATGTATGAGCTGCAGCTCAACAGCACAAATCCATTCCTTACCCTCTAGCTCAAGACCCTTCCTAGGTCTCTGGGGTTGAAGTAGTTTATACAACTGGAGCATGAAGTGTGTGCTATTTGTGAGGCTGTTTTATTGTTACTGTTATTTCTAACTCCTTTGTTGGGTGTTTAGGCAAAGAAGCTGCTTGGTATGCACTTGGACAGGGTACCAATTGCTCATAGTCACAAGACACTGACCACAGAATCACAGACTGGTTTGGGTCAGTAAGGACCTCAACCCCCTGCCTGGGCAGGGACACCTTGCACTAGAACAGCATTTTCAACGCTTTACTTCTTTGCCATTTGCCATTTGATGAGAGAGTACTAAAATTTAGCTGTTTCTTAAAGAGAATCACTGAAAAAAGACTGAAGAGGTTGTAGGTGCTTTTGACTCCTCAGACACGATGAAGTAAAGTTTTGTCATGGCTGAGGGAATCTCTTACAGGTTTTTTCATGTTGAAACTAACATATAAATCTTTACATAGTCAAAACTTTAGTGACTATAGGAAATAGTGTCATTAATGTGAATGTGTCAACATCTCAGAACACTACTCTCAGTGAAAACACCAATGAAATTAAGTGACAAATATTGATGAAATACTTCTTTTCTTTACAAGAGTTCTAATCCAAATAATGAAACAAGTGAATTGGTGGTCACACAAACACACTCAAACCCCCGTAAACCAGAGCAGTTCCATAGCCCACAGCAAAGTGACTCCTCATTCCCTCCTAGTGACAAAGGTGCTTTCATTAAAAGGCAAACACGGGCTCCACTGGGTATCACAGCCATCCACACACACCAGCCCCTGGAGTCCATCTGCAAATAAACATACTCCAATCTAAGCTAATAAATGAATTAAACTGCTTCATTATGGTTATATCTGGTTTAAGTGGGATTTTAACGGCTATAGAAACTTTAAAATATTACATTACGGGATAACAAGTTAATCTTACTTTGTGCAAAAGTTGCCTTTGAGCAAACAGCTATGCTTATAAAACCCAACTGAACAAGTGGACTTTACATGCAGCCTCCTTTCATATGGACACAGAACATTTTCCTGACATGAATACTGATCAAGCAATGCTTGAAATGAGGGCAGCCATCCTTAAATCTAAATGCAGGAAAAGCTGTGTGTACACTGCTTTTGGAAGTTGCATGAATACGCTCACAGAAGTCAGGGCCATAAGTACCATCTCCAGTTTCAGGAGAGAACCTGTGTGAAGAACAAGAAGAATTCTGCACTATTCTTACACCAGCTCTGAGTGACTGTTTATTTCCCTGCTTTTGCACAACACGCTGATGGGCCACCTTCTGCCTGTACTTCTCTAAGAAACAAGAGGAAATAGGATTACCCAGAGCACCACTGCTGTATGGGCTGTTCTGTGCCTTCCCACTGGACTGAACCCCTTAGCATGGAATGAGGTGTGAGAAATGAAGGAAAGGGCCTTGAAATTCTCTTTAAGAAGGAACCTGGACAAATGGGACAAAAAAGACCTGGTGCCAGTGTGCCTTCATGCTCCATCTCACAGCCTGGGGTTGTCTCTTGTAAGCAGCTAAACCAAACCCTTCCAACTAATGGATCCAAAGGAAGAAAGGACAGTGCTGGTGCCTGGTGGCCTTGGCCTTCCACCTTCCCCAGAACATGCAATCCAGCTGCACCCTGTGTCAGCTGTGGGTCTCAGCATCGCACTGCGATTTATGATATACAAGTAAGGGAGCGTGATCACAGCGTAAGACTCAGGGTGAGATTCACTGTACTTTAGTTCTGAGATAAAGTACAGTGTTTTAGCATTGCCTTAAAGGAGGCATGGAGGAAAGAACACTCAGTAGTGGTTAAAGTGCCTGCTTGCTGTTTGCGCTGCCAAGTGTCAGGCTTGTCTTCTTACCACATTTGGCCTTCAACTACAAACAAACCCTTTGGCCTCTGGTACCTGAAGCAGGTTAGGCCCCTGACATCTTTTCTCCCTCCACACTCCAAGTTGCCTGATGAGATGCTGGCAGGCACACTATATGATGTGTAAGAAACAGACCTTATCTCTCCCCAGAAGTCAATCCAACTCCTATCAGGATTATCAGATCCTCTCACCCTCCTTGCTGATGTCCTCTATCTAGGAGTTTGGTAGACTGAAATAACAGCTGATACAAACACAGACTGCCTGCCAGAATAAAAATAGCCTTTCTGCTTAATAGAGAAAGACAGGACTGACAGCAATGTGCCAATGAGAGAAATCAATTCTACTCAGCCACTGGCACAGAAAATAACACTAAAAATTGAGGAGATGGAACTTGTATAATGTTTTAAAAATTCTCTTATACAGGAGTAGGAATGGAGGAAGGACTCAGTTTTTACCCATCCTGCTCTACCTGAAGTTGGTGCTCCGCTCCACCCGATAGGTACCTTTGTCTGCCCTAAGCTATTTTAATGCCTTTTTCCTCTTGACAGCTTAGTAGGAATAATACACTAACACTGAATCTTACTTTGTTACTTTCTACACCTGAAGTAAGAGTCTATGGCTGACGATATGAGAAAGCCACAGCTCTCTGTTTACCTGGAAGCATCAAGCGCTTTCAGTGGAAAGATTCTTCAAGTGAAGGTGAAAGGCAGAGACGTAAAATATCCAGCTGCTATTACAAACCAAGAGCAAAGTAAGATCAGTGACACAAAGTCAGGATCCTGATTGTGCATTACACCACCATGTTCCCTGTGATCTCTCACCTAACTTCTGAGGCATGAATTAGATGATCACTGTGAGGATTCTTGTCAGTGGTGGCTGTGAGAAGTTTATTATGTGCACAGCAGTACACAATTGCATACACTGCAAGCAGATTCTTAGGGTTTAAAGTCTACTGATTTAGTACCTTTCCATTTAAAAGTTCGAAGGATTTTATGGTAACGGTTAAACTTGAAAGAAACTGAATCTGGTCACTACTTTTAATTACATTTTATATATGAATAAATTGAGTATGGAGAGAAAAAGACATTCCATCTGTCTGAGCATCGTCTTGGAGAAGTGAGAAGTGACACAGTCCTGTCATGGTCCGGATGTCAAACGCCATTGCAGAGGGATCAAACAAGCTTATTTCTGTTCAGGAGATCCCTGCCTTCAGTTGTTCTATGTTCACAGGCAGTGGCACAGCCCTGTTAGCTTACTTGCATGTGCACAGTGATTTGTAGGCCGGAGCTCCCCTGTAGATATAAATGCTTCTACGTATTTCACCAGCAACTTGGAAAGCCAAGGATGTGCAACAGGTAAAAATCCCAAAGCTGGAACAGAACACCATGTACTTGCTACAAACAGCACATGCTGAGTCACAGCTGAAGCACACACCCCCAAAATGTTTGTTAATGACACCAAATAATGCCACTGAAACTGCCTGGGTTTAGATGGATTATGATAACTTCAGGCAGACCAAAGCAGAGGTGCTGACCCAGAGCTGGAGGGTCTCTTGGAGGTACATTATGTGCTGGGTTTTGGGTAGAGGAGTCAGTGTGCACCACACATACCAAGAACCAACACATATGGTAACTGCTGGAGCGGGTCCAGAAGAGGGCAACAAAGCTGATGAAGGGTACGGAGAATAAGTCTGAGGAGGGTCAGCTGAGGGAAATGGGGGTGTTTAAGTCTATTCACACGAATACTATAACCATAACAGCAGTTGTCACTACACAGCACACAACTGGACCCACAGCCTGTCACTGGGAAACTACAGACACTTGACACAATAGAACAACCTTCAGAGCAGTTTCCTTGACACTCAGGCCCCAGTGAGCTGTGTCTCTTGGCTCACAACCTGAGCACTCAGGGATGGCTGTTGGCAAAGACAGCTCCCTGCCAAGGGCTAAGACTTTATGAGTTAAATAAAGACCAGAGATAAGTCTCGCAGTGGTGGTAAGGCGAGAGTGCAAGGCCCAAGGCAAATTCGGGGAGAACACTGGGTGATAATTTCAGCCCTGCTATTGATGCACTGTGCTGATTCTTGGTGCAGGTTACTCACGTTTGGTCCTGACTGGCCACAGTCAGTTTCTTTGGTCCTTAACAAAAGTGGTTTATCAGCCTGATTATTTACACAGTAGCTGAGAGGTAACATAAACCAGTCACCCCATCAGATCACTGTGCTTTCCTGTGGCAGGAAAAAAAGGGCATTGTGCTGAATCAAAAAGAAAGCACAAATTTAACTTCGAAGAGTCCAGAGTGAAATTTCAGTTTGATACTCCCCGCTACGACATGGCCAGAGTACAGGAGTCCTTGAACAGAGGCTGTGGCTCCTCATCACTGCGACAGTGAATCTTGTACCTCATGGAAGCAAAAAGCTGCCTCCTGCTCTGTTGTGGGAAATGTCACTCCTTCCCTCTGCCTCATAAGCCACAGGCTGAAGCAGACAGAGCATTAAGTGTGGAGCAACTGCTGCAAAAACCATTCACTACTGCATTTTAATACAAATGGAGCAGATGGGACGTGGCATGGGAGTATTTGGGTTTTGTGACATTTTGATTATTGTTTCAAACACACTTTTTGATTTAAACAAAAGCTCAGTTAGGAAGTCTTGTTAGGCAGTCCTTCCCTCGGCTCTCTTAATGACAAGTGGTTTGGGCTAATGCTTCTGAAAAGCAGTATATAAGTTTCAGTGCTCCACTTGATGTTTAGACAGAGTATCACAAAGTCTTCTCAGATGCCTTGCCTGTCCAGGTGCTCCCAGATGTCAGAGTAGCAGCAGAAGGGCAGGCAGAGCCAAGATCTCCAACTCCAGTGCTAGCATCCCCTTCCAGTGACAGGGGCCTTCAGAAGAGCATATCCATTATGGGCAGAAAGGGTACAGAGTTTCAAGATTAGCCTGTTCCTGCCCATGGTAATTCTGGTCCTGTTCCTCTGTTTAAAAATGTATAGATTGTAGATTACACGTTTGAGAAAGTCACTTTGAAAGTCTCTGTACAGACAGTACTGATGAGTTTAAATAATAACTACATTGGTTTCAGCACGTAGACAGTACGTTAGCAGTGTATTTCTGTAAGCTGCTCAGTACAAGCAATGTCCACAACTGTTCCAGGAAGCTGGAACTGCAGCCATGAGTTATCTAGGCCAAAGGCACCTTCCAGCTATTTCAGCTGTTGTCTGCTGGCACTCCATATGCTGTGCTTGAGATTTAGCACACACCTTTCTACTGCTGCACGTATCTGACACCTACTTCCTCTTTGCATAATGAAGTGTGGCCACAGGTATTGCCTTCTTTGCTAGGATAACCCACACTTGAGGAATTCATACTATACTGGCAGTGTAGATTCCTATGAAGCATCATACTGCTACAGGATCAAGCAGGGCTATTGTCATGGTTTAATATTAGTAGTAGTAAAAAGCAGTTGAAACTTTTTTCTGACCAGAACATTAAATATCATCTCCTTGTGTAGCAGCCAGCACACAAGCATTAAGAACTAACAGTAACAAACAGTCAATAGTCTCTGCTGGAAAAAAACATGAGTGACAACCTCATTCAAGCATCTTATGTTAAAGCAAAGCAAGCAGCAGGTTTCCCAAGGACAAGAGCTTCACTGAAGCATGCGTATGCTGTATGTTCTTACCCAAGGGTGGACATTGCAGAAGCAACTGCAGTGAAGCCGTAATTCTGCATGTGTTCAAACAATAACATCTGAATATGTCAACTTATCCTGAAGTTCTAGTATCTTAATGTAAAGTTTACCTTATCCCTTCTCCAGTATAATTCACAAAGCATTGCCAATCTCCTGGTCAGGGTTGTAACTTAAACTTCATCAGAAAACAACAAGACATCATTATGATTTGCTCTGGATCATTCAAATATCCCAAACCTTCTCTCTCCAGAGGAGCTGGAGTACCAAGTGTGCAATTCCTCCCTCCTGCCATAAGTAGAGCTCGCATGCACAAGGAGACCGAGCACAGGGAAGGTGCAGCTACCCAAACCCAAGAAACACTCTCTCCTAAAACTTCTTTCTTCAATGCCTTTAAAACAAAACCAACCAAGCTTCTAAATAGCATCCTTGAATGCATTCAGGCAGATAGCAAAAGGATTAAAAACCCCGGGTGCTCAAATAGACTAATTCTTAGCAGACTTTGCTAGAGCTGGAGACAGGAAATTAACTGTACATTGGGTTCTTATAACACTTTCCTGTGATAGGAGCATGCAGACTTGTAAAGGCTCACAAAAGCCAGAGTAAGTGGATTTTTCTGTTGTATGCTGTCTTGCTTGCACAATTTGATCATATCAATAGATCTTGCAAAGCTAGAGCTGGTACATAAAGCAACACACAAACAGTCCGTATCACTGCCCGAGCTTCAAAATGCTGGGCAACAATTAGCACCAAGTGCCTCTCAATGAGTCCAAACATAGAAGAGGTTAGGAAAAATACTCAAAGCAACAGGAAGAAGGAGAAACAGGTTCATACGTGAAAACTAAACTGAAGCAAACCACCAAAGAACCAGGAGTTCCATAACTTTTTACCTCTGGTAATGTACTTGCTGCTGGTCTCCAAGGTTCTTGGAACCTTGTACTAAACGTTGTCACGTAGTTAATAGGAGGCCAACAACCTTGCTTTTTCTAGGTTGCCATGAGTTCTGAAGCAGAAAGGAAAAATTTGGTATCTGTGGGTAGCTGAAGGTTATTTTAATACCTGCGCACTTGTAGCTTACCATGAAAATTGACCCTCAAGTTGCTATAAAAAGCAGCTGCTCAATATATATCATATTCAGGAACATGTTGGAACACTGTAAATCTGCTGTTCCTATTAAACAGCGAGACTATCTGCACAGACGTGTTTTGATTTATAGAGCTCACTGTCTAAAATTCATCCCTTCTGCCTCTATTTAATATCTCCGTGTCTCTGCATGAATCACAGTGTTTATAAAAACAGAGAGGTAACAAGAATTAAAAGTACCTTTAACAGTCAGCTCCATCAAACTATCTGCTGCAAAATACATTTACATTTCAATCTGTGGTGTTTTCCAAAAACATACATGAGACTAGAGAGCACGACCAGGCAGATTTGTTAAAGACAAATACTCTGAAAGAGGGCTAAAATGCTTACAACAGAAACATTCAGCCACATAAGCTCAGTAAGATTTTTGGATTTTCTGTCAGTAACAGCCAAGAGCTAAATTAAACCATAATGTTTCCAGCAATTACAATAAAATGGGAAGTTACAATGATAAACTTACTAAAATGCAACCCCTTCTTTCATCCCCAGCTACAGAATGCAAGCTGCAGCTTAGTAAAGCAATCAGATCCGTAATGAAGTTCTTGAAACAATTTTAAACACAGGCAAAGAATGGTTTAAGATTATGTCACATTTATTTTCAGAGCTGCAGTGAGCGCTACAATGCTATATTGACATTTAAATACATTTCAATTGTCTAAAGAAAGCATTTGAAGTTCTTTCAGCTACTATTCAGCTCCTCTTATACTCAGACACTGCACATCTACGTAGAGATTAAAGTATAATGCTCTGCAGCAAATGACATTCAGAATAAAATATTTTCTATTTCTTAACATCCTACCTTCATAATTGCCTTCTAGGAGACCCAGCTGCTCGAGTGCCTTCACAAATCCAACAATTATCACCAGTACAACAATCATTTCGAGTCCCTCCAAGTTCATCTTGAAAAATCATTCACGTAAAAGCATCTTTCCTTAGGGAGCGTCCTGACTCCAGAGTTAGACTTTAATTAAAAAGCCCTCCTAGCCCAAGCCATGCCACACAACTAGATAAATACAATGCTAAGGGAGCCCAGCATATTCCCACCACAAAACATTTCCATTGACAGCAAGAAGAACACAGGAATGTAAGGAAGTCAAATCTTACCATGTCTGCATCACTTGCCTGCATGGATACAGATGTTTCAGTCTCTAAGGTAACAGAATATACAGTAACCACTTGGTTTAGCATTTCCTGTCACAGACAAAACTCACCAGATCGGACACTTAGTAAAATCTGAGGCTTTTTCCACACTGAATTAGGGTTTTAGACAGACCCCACAGTTTAACAACACAGAGAAAAAAATCCAAACACATTTCGTTTTGCTCAATACTAAAGTGAACTTCAGAACACTCAAAGCAAAATCATTTCATTTAGAAAATGACCTACTGCTGCATTTCCCTATCGAGCATAATACAATTACAGAAGGTTAGTTACACATTTGAGTTTCTGGTTTTCCCACACTGCACACACATTTTACATCAAATACAGGAATTACCGTGGTGAGAAGAGACTTGTTAGAGGGAAGTCTCTTGGGTTTAAATGTTGAGGGAACAATTGAGAAGCAGAATCTTTCCCCCCTCCCTGCCCTGGGGCTTGTGCAGATGGTGGAAGTGCTACTGCTGCCCTTGGTGTAGGTCAGCTGCTGCTCATGGCTGTGTCCAGGTGAGGAAAGGCAAAAAATGGCACCAAGGACACAATGTGCCCACGGCCGGAATTCTGTGCAACTTCCTGCTCTGCCTCACAAAGCACTTTTCCAAGCACTCACCAAACCAGGAACAGCTTCCGAGCCCTTGAACCTCACAGCTAGGGACAGAATCTCTGAAGCATCTTACTCTCCCTGGAGCCCCTTACCAGCAGACATTAACAAGCACTTGTCGGTCCTTCCTTACTACCTACACTCAGCTCTCAGACTTGCAGCCAGTTTCAGACATGCACAGAACTACAGAAAAACCCTTCTTTCACAAATCTGGACAGTTGTTTTGGTAACTTATGCTTGTCTGGTCTGCAATGGCTGCCACTTGTGTGGGATAATCTGATTTTGAAAGCGAGATACAGACGCATATGAAAGTCTAAATGCAAATTAATATTGCAATTATTATAATATTAAAAACACCAATCTGAAACCATGAAATCTGACTCACTGTTTCACTTTTTAACCATCTATATATTTCTGTCTTTAGCTGATGTTTTGTATTAAGTTCTCCAAGGACATTCCTGTCCAGTTGCATTAAGTACTTCAATGATGTTATGAGGACTTGAGTGCCAAGGCCTCTTGTATGGAACTACAAAATGGAATTTACTAAAGTATCAAATCCAATTGCCATGGAAATGAAATCACCTTTGGGACAGTCGAGGCATAAGGTATGGTAATTTATAACACTAAACAATGGTTTAGTATAGAAAACAAAAGGAAAATACTAACTGATGGAAATGAGGCAGAGGATAAAAAGAAGTAACTTAGGTTAATTTTGGGCAAGATTAGAACCTTCACTCTTATTAAAACTGACATGAGGTGGGTGCTGCACATAAGCATTCAAAATCAACCTTATCTCTGTTTGGAAAGGAGATTTCTCCAGTCCAGCCCTTGTACCATTGCTCTCCGTTGCTGCTGCTCTCAGCTGAGCCACCGCTGTAACCCAGTCAGAAACAGAGAATTTCTTTTTCTTGCCAAAAAAATCGATTTTGTAGGAAATAAAACCATTCCCCAGAATGTTTAAACCATGACAATCTTTTCTACAGAAGCTGTGATTCCAGAGCAGCCCAGCTCCTGGACACTTTGATGGATTCTCTCTTCCTGCCTGGATTCAAGAGGTGAAGTCCAAGCTGTGCTTGGGCCTGTGCTCAGTGCAGGAGCTCCAACGGGGGATGGCCTCTCCTGCCCCAAAAAACTGGAGGAGGGACTGGCACAGACCTTTATCTGTGGCACTTCAGTTATCGAATGAGGGCGCTCCTGTTATTGTGGAAGATGTGAAAGGTTTCCTCTTTTTTTCAGACAAAAACGTGATTTTCCAGCCTCAGAGCACTTCTGGCCAGCACAAGCCACCAGTAACAGTGTCTTTGAAGAGAAAGAAAGAGAGAGAAACGCACTCAAATATACTCCTATTTAAACTTATTTAGCTTGGGTAAGATGACAGAACAAACCTGCAGGCTACGCATTTCCCACCAGTTACTTCTCATAGCAGTGTATCATATTTGTAACAAACCCTCAGTATCATTTTCAATTGGGCACCCCAATTTGCAGTCTGAGCAATTCTCTCTGAAGGAAAACACTGTCAACAGAGAAATGCAGGAGAGTTCTGGGAGGAAAACACCCAGTTATGGCTGATTGCAGTGTGTGATTATCAGTTCCTCTACCTCCATGCAGTAAAGCAGTGGGCACCACTAACTTAACTCCTCCCCTCTGTTACAATAGGAAGGCCGGGGGCCTAGTCAGTAGTGTGTGCAATGCCAAAGGGCAAGTTATCCACTCAGACATCACAGTGCACCTGAGGGACACATGACAAAGGAAATCAAGCTCTGTTTATCGCTACAATACACATGCAGAATCCAGCATTCCTGAGAGTTCATTATGTGCAGACACTAGCCCTAAGTAACTGCTTCATTAGCATCTGCTTTGCAGTTAGCTTTCACAGCATGAGATACAAATTAAAGTGCATGAAGGATGGAACAGAAAGGAGAAAGGGGAGAAAGACATGGGTTAGAAATAGAAGTAAAACCACAGACAGCTACTCTACAGGCAAAGAGATGGGAGATGCTCACATCCAATGCTCTGATGTTGGATAAACTTGGAACTGGTACAGAAGTGAGTATCCACATGGGTCTGGTGGGCTGGCAGGTCAGGTGCAAAGTTGGAGACTGCACGGATAACTGACTCTTGACAGGGTCCTCCCCATGCTTATGAGAAGCATCACACTCCCATTCCCAGCAAACAAGGAAACATCGCCAAGCTCACATGTGCATCACAGCAGGAATCGGGACAGCAATCCAGGGAGCACCAAGACAGTATCCATCTGTTAAATTCTTCTGTACCATTACCCTCAAGGGCACATCTAATATTTGACCCCACTCTGTCAGCTCACAGTCCAGATAAACAGTTGCTCTCATTTCCATCTGTCATTCCCCCCCTACGCAAACCTCTTATTTTCTTATCTTTTCCTTTAAGCCTTTGAAACTGGGACAAGTCCAAGTAGAAGAAGACGATATGTTCAGCACCCCAGCAGCTCTCTTGACTAGGGTAGCAACCGACTGCAGACTGCCCTGCTCTGATCAAGCCCAACCATCCCTGATGGTCCAGAATTACATCTACCAAGTGAAACCAAGGCAGATCACTGCAGAGAGCCCCTGCAGGGGTGCACAGCACAAGCAGAGCTGCAGACATTTCCCCTGCTTCCTGGTCCCTTTTCCCCCAGCCCCTCCCTTCCCACAAGAAATGATGGGGAAGGCCAGCTGCAGCGTGAGACCCTTTTACAGTCAGTGTATTACACAGTTACCCAGCTCACTTGGGACAGGCATTCCCAAGCCAGTCCATATGCTTCTGCTCCTCAGCTCTAACACTGCTTTTCTCCTGACAGTAACCAGTCTCCAAGCTGAGTGCTGTTGCAGCAGATACTGGCTGATCCATCATCTTATTAATAGTATGATTACGGTATAAATATTTCATTCCATGGTGTGTGTAGGAGGCTTCATCACGCCCCGGTATCTTTGCATGTGTATCTTGTTTAAATACAGCTCTGTTAGACTTATGGCAAATGTGTCAGCTCCAACTCTTCAATATTTCCTTTAATGCTCTCAGTATTTTCTCAAGTGCTAATAATGTTAAATTCCAGGCCAGTTTATTCAGTGAATGAAAGTCACATCCCAAATATAATTTCTCTTCTAATACGGTCATATAAAAAGGTGAAGTGAGAATTAAATGCAAATAGGAATTAAATCTTGGAAAAAGAGAGTTATGGTTTTCTTTCTTTAGGCACTGTAATGGAACAATACAGCCAGTATGGGTGAGGTGTCCAGGGCAGTATTTTCACATTTCAGCTTCATGGACAGACTGCCACACTCTGGTTTTGTTAAAGTCTCATATCATTAACACACACAGTGTCATCTTATTTTTCTGAAACTACTAACCACGTTCTTACCGTAGACAGCACCAACGATGTTTGGCAATTCCAATGCTCTTATGAACACCAAATTAACTCTTGCAACACAAGTAACTGCCACCTTTCTGTTTGCTGCTGCATCCAGCAAAGGCAGTGCCAAAACACTTGTGCTTTTCCCAGCCCCCAGGGTCTGCCAGCAGCTCATGCTGGAACTCTTTAATTTTACACTTCAGAGGCAACGTGGGGCTGTCTCAGTTTAAATAGATGACAAAATATTGAACAACGATATCTCAGCTAGAGAGCTGTTTTTCAGGTGACTGATGAGAAGATATTCCCTCTGCGTCACTGCAGAAATGACACCTTGATTGAGATCCAGTGATACGAGTGATCTCTGCAGTGACTCTGAGGCACACATTTAATCCCAAAGCAACAGTTAGCATCTGTACTAAACTTCTAATTACAGCTTGATCCATTTCTAAGGAGGCTGTTTAAAGCTAACTTAGAATCAAAAGTCTGTGGCTCTGTGTGCACCTGCAGTAAGAGAATGCAAAATCAGCTGTGTGCAGAGCAGCAGCAAACCAGCACCAAGAGCTTCTCCGCAGGAAAAAGCCGAGAGGCAACAGCAGCAACATCACCAATGCCCAGTAGTGCCCCTCATGAACCATTTCCAAGGGTGCGGATACATCATGGAAGCAGGTTACAGATGGAGAGTGGGATGCACGGTGTAATGAAGAGACTTGGCTAAACTCACAGAGTCTCTCCTGGCAGAACCAGACAGAAGATGAGGTTCCCAAATCATTCTTCAGTATCCTCCCAATCACAGCAATCCATTCTGCTAGCACAGATTTAGCAAGGACAGATAACCCAGGCATGGAAAACAGCTGAATATCTCACATTCAAACAAATTAATGTGTAAAGGTGACAGTAACACCTCCTTGGGTAAAACCCTGTCATTTCAGAGGGACCACAGAAATGGGGTTGAGAGAAAGCCCCTGCAGGCTTCCATAGCTGTCAGGGGTATGTGCTGCTTGCAGAAGGACTGCTTACAGATTGCCATCTCCTTCTGAAGCTTTAGTGGAATTGGCTCCCTCAGACTGACAGGGCTTTAGAGAAGCCTCAACTCCCTCAGCTGAATGACAAGGGAGAGCATTCCAGATACCAACACAGTGGATACTGGGACTGCTTTTTCTCTGCTATAAAAGAAAGAAAGAGCGCTAATGGTATGAGAAAGACATCCATATGGTGCAGAGCAGAGCAGGGGGGAGATTAAGTAAGTTTACAGAATACGGGTGAAATTTGAATGTGAAGAATTTTCCCATAAAGCAATCATCCCAACAGAGGACAAGGCTTAATGACTATCTGCCAGCAGGGAAAACCTGAAACATCCAGCACCTACACAGGCAGCCACCTGCCTGTAATGAGCCAAACTGTGTCCAGTATTCTGTGCACAAAACTGTGTCCCAGCCACAGGCCGGGCTCAAATATGCTACTCTTGTCATTACATAAATACATGCAAAAAGTAGTAAGAAGGATTCCTTCACTGAAAGAACTGGATTAGGAAAACAGGCAACTCCTTTGGGTTTCTTGGATACACCTTTCTTTTCCTTCTTTTAAGCAGCTATTATAACTATCTTTAATATACAACAGGAATTTCCTAGGGAAGAGAGCCAGTGAACACAGTCTGCTCAAACACAGAAAAGTAGTGCTGGACTGACCCAACCCTGCCTCAACAAGAAGTACATGAGACCCAAGAAAGGAAACATTGTGTACTTTGGGCATTTTAGTCCAAATTTATGATTGTCATACAATCACTTCAGGTGACTTTATTGAAGGAAAAAACCTCCTATGTTAGCTCAACAACAGACTTGAAACAAAATAAATCTATTTCAATCTTCAACTTAATTATGTGAAGCTCCCACATTTCCTGGTCTCATTGTGGGAACTGCCCAGACCATTGGTTAAATCCCATACTTGTCTCCCAGCGGAAGGTCCAACAGCCTTTGTGACCACTTGGGTAGTGCACCCACCAACAGCTGCAGGGACATTACCACACTTTCATCCCAAGTACAGCTTTCAGCCAGCCACTATGTCTGACCTGCTGCTTTTGCTATTAATTTCCACACTGCATCGTAAGCCAGTTGCCTTCACTTTCTGAATTCTAATGAGAAAAACGCCCTCAGGGCTTGTTCAAAGGAAAAATAAAAACTGTGTTTGAAGATAAAATATCTTGCAAACCCCCCATTGTGTCTATTTCCACCAGTGAATGTCCTGCAGTCTAAAGGAGCAGCTATCTACTGCACAGACACGAGTCCATTCCTGTTGCGGGCCATGCCTACCTGTTTTTTCCAGCTGTGGCTCTGTCGCTGGGTATCAGCTCAGTGAAGCTGCTCTTCTGCCATTCCCATGTCTGTAGCTGCTGAGGAGGTGGCAGCAAACAGCATCCTGCAGGCTCAAGCCACAATACCACAACTTCTCCTTCCCAGCCCCTAAGTGAGAGGTAACCCCAGCTTCCCAAGGCACGTGGTGG
Organism: Forpus xanthops; assembly: GCA_032466535.1. Lineage (NCBI taxonomy): Eukaryota > Metazoa > Chordata > Aves > Psittaciformes > Psittacidae > Forpus > Forpus xanthops. The sequence continues at coordinate 7,031 of JASSUY010009077.1, read as the reverse complement.
TAGAGCAGGTAGCAGCTCCTTCCCACCACCATCCCACATCTAGAGATATGGGGGACAGGATATTCCCTCGGCTTTCAAGTTACTTTCCAAAGTCTCCTCCATTCCTGAGATGTCTACTTCAGGTATAGGCTCACATTCAAACTTATCTCATTCAAAGGGCTGATGAGAATCTAGGTCATGTCTACGATTTCACCATTCACAGCAGCAGAAGTAGGGCCTGAAGCAAAGCTTCCAGATCTACTGCAAGTCCCTAGGGGTGCAATTTTATCAGAGAATACAAAGTATCACTGACTAAAATTATTACTGGGCTGTAAACGCTGAGTGAAAATATCCTTTCGAAGGTGGGGAGGCAAAGTTTAGTATTTCCATACAGTGTTTATACTTAAGAGACACATCAATAAATAAACTTTCCTGAATCAGGAAGATAAATTCATGAGGCTCATTGACACCACACAAGTCAGATCAAAACCAACACAACCCAATCACTTGGGGGCAGCCATCTCTGAGAGCTATAGAGCCAGACAGCCAGAGGATCTTGATCTATACAGAATTAGGAAACCATGTTTTGTCCCAAGCATTGCATTATAGCAGCAACTTACTCATTTGCTAAACTGCTTATAGCTCTAACAAACAAGGAGAGATGAAATATCACAGACCTAAACAGAGAAAAATGATAAAGAGCTGAACTCAGTGGTAATATAGGGAAATATCAGAACAAGAAACAAGCTACTGATGAGATATCTGAATGCACAAAAGACAGGATGCTCTGGCCTTAGAACAGAAGAGTTGCATCCTCTCTTATGGCCCTCCTGCTTAAGAAGAGAACCAATTTGAATGGATTGAATATTGGGTTAGTCAGCTTGGAGAAGCAAGAAAAAGAAGCTTTACATGCATGAGTCTATCTGGAACTGAAGAATTCACCTGTCATCTGAAATTTCTCAGGCAGACTGCCTTACAGCCACAAGACACAACACTGTGCTTGGTGCAGAGTATTTGTCTTTTCACTATCAAACATTTTCCCAATAGCAAAATACTACATTTATTGAGAACAAAGCGTTTGTGATCCAGACAATGAGAACAGCTTGAGTGGCACGAGGGAATGTGCAGCTCTGCTCACTGTTTTCTATTCTTACAGGAAATAACATCATGGCTGAACTGGAAAGCAGATGGGTGCTAATCTGATAATTGTCAAACATCACAGACACATATCTGTAGGTTGGATGGATGTTTCCACTGCTTTGGCATACAGTAGGTAGTGGCACAGGAAGCACTTTGTTATATATACTGTTTTCCACCTTTCTTAGCAGTGATTATTTCAGACAACAAAGATGAAGAGATGCTGACAGAGAGCTGAAAGACAGGAACCCACCTGAAGACAAAGCTGAGCTCGCGAAATCAGCGCATCTATCAAGATCAGAGACTACCTGATTTTGTATTACTGTGGGGAATTTAGGCTCTCCATCACAAAGGAAAGCACTATCACAAAACGTGCAGCGGTGTTTGCATTATTATGTCTTAACCTCACAAGAGAAAGTTGCACCAGGAAGACAAGGTACCAGGTCCATTCTCCCCAGAAGAGTAGATGTGATGCTGGGTACTAAATATGTGTTATCCCAATAGAGGAAACCGTTGTGTCCTCAGAAACTCAGGTGTAACCCAAATTCCCTTGTGAGTAGGACTAATGTTCTGTAGAATCTAAACTATGCTCAAGGCCACAGATATTTGCAATCTGACATCTCTACAAACACCAAAAAAAGCACTTCAGAAGAAAACCAGGTTTGTCTCTGGGCTTGGCAAGAGCTGAGCTGTGGCACTTAATATACATCTACTAAGGCATTATTTGAAAAGCCTTCTTACTCCTCAATATCTAAATGATCATTTGAGCATTCAGCTCCCACCTCAGGGAAGAAAACATGTGAAGATCGCATGGTGAAAGAGGATTCAGATATAAAGCTTCAATTCTAACATAAATCACTTGACAGTACTTTCAAGACTCTTGCAGACACTTGTTACTCTCTGACCCACGTTGCAGGCCTCAGAAACATGTGGGTTATCCAGGCACCCTGATGATGGTCCACTTCCCATCATTGCTACAAACACCACTGGTAGGAACAAGAAACTTGAGGGGAGTTTGACAGGTTTCTGTCCTGACACAGGGGCATGTTGTCCCAGGAAAAGGAATGCAGGGAACTCATGTAAAACAGTGCAAGACAACCCCAAATCTCCAGAAAACAACAAAAAAGTCAATTCCCTGGTCTTCCCTCTACAATCGCTTTCACAACAGATTTAAGCCATTTAACTCCAAAGCACTAAGCATCTCTACTTCCTAAGTCATTTGGCTTCAGACAGCACATTTATTTCAGGGGAGATAAGCTTCCCTCTCAGCTATTGAATTGCAGCAGAAAATCCAGAGCAGCCTGAGGTTTCCTCGGGGTTTTTACTAAAGTTGGTTATTTTATATTTCAACTTAAGGTTAGAGGCTAAAACATTTCCACTGTTGCACTACTGCTTGTGCAATGCCCATGAGATTAGTACCAGCATGATTTTTCACCTAGACAGGCCTCCAGGAGCTGCCTGGCATTCCAAGGACCACAATGGCTGAGCATGCCTAGAGGAGATTTAAAGCACTTTGTCGCTCAGCACCTTGCATCCTATTGGTGCTTTCCAGCCCATGCATGTATATATATCTACAGTAGAAAAAAGCATGAAATTCTGACTCTGTGGCTAAAGCTGAGCAAACAGTTCCATCTATTAAACACAAAAGTCATATTTAATCTCATTCAGAATCACAGAAGTCTTTACACATGACCATGAGCACATCAGTGCTCCTAGCCCATAGATGCTTGGAGAACCACATCAAAAGTACAATAAACAGAACTACAGTTAAACTAGCATTGCCGCTTCACGCGGGTTAGTAAGTACCATTTGGGTTCTGGAACTGCAAGGTTTAAAGATACAGAAGCATACGTTTGATCTTACAACCATTATTTTCTTCCCCTCCAAACCGCATTAGTGATTTCTTTTGCAAAAGTGCTTAGTAAGCTCAACTAACCATTACAAATACCTTATAGGTCACATCACACTCAGTGAGGCGTCCTGCATCATGTTGTGCCTACTCGAGCAGACAAGACTGAAACTGAAGGTCTTCCCTGCACCCTGCAAGGCTCCTCTGCCACTCTCAGGACTCCACACATGCATTTAAGGAGACGTTAAAAGTTATGTTGAAATGTGTTCCAGCTCTGCACACCGTTTCCACAAGAGCAGCACAAAGACCCCTGACAAGATGAATTCTCTTTATAAATAAGCATAGCCTAGCCTTTATAGATACTGATTTGGTACTAAACATAAGAAATAAACTTTGGTCCTTTTTCAGACTAAAACTGCAAATATTTCAAACCCAGGAATCCTCCCCGCCCCTGCTCTCTGCTGGATTTCCTTGCTACTTTTCCACTGGTGGTATCCCAATAATCTGCCTGATCAAAAGTCCAATCACAAGTTTCTCCTTCCTACCTTTCCCAAGAGCAATAGGCTCTGACTTGCTTATCTTTTCTACTAAGACAATGACAAGGATGATTTCACATCAGCTGAGAGGTATAAAGCCCAAACTACAGGCTCTCACAAAAGATTCAGAGCACACCCACCAACCAAGCTGGAGGAAGTGCTTCCCATAACAATTCTCTTTCCTATGAAGGCCTCCCATACACAGACTTCCCAACGCTCCGTTTCCCAGCCAACCAAGATGTAAATTCACAGTGCAGCTCTCTACAGACACCACGCAAACTAGTTATAACTGAAGATAACTGCCAGCCCATGTCTTCCGGGCTTAAGGATTAATTTTGTTTTAAGGCAGAATATTTTGCTTTGGATATTGGCATTAGCCTGAGGGCAACAAAGGAATTCTGCTCCTCCTGCGAGGCTTACAGAGGAGGTTTACTTTTAAAGATGAAGTTCTAAAGCCTGATAAAATCTATCGCATGCTGGTTTCTGAGATATGCTGCGGGAAACAATGGCTGTCTATGGACAGTATTCATTTTTAACCGGTCTCTTAATGCCCTCAGCATCATTTCTGCAACCGGTGTAAGAACTATATGACCTGAACATTAACTTTGACATCAGTGGATCTGCAGAAAGGTATTTTTGTGTAGTTCTTCAACTTGGGGTTTCTTTCCAAAATCCTGTTCATACCTTGGGTTACATCCGAGGTTTATTTTTAAGGCTTTATTTTTAATTCATATTCACAACTACAAACTTTTTATCCGCTAACATGTAAAAACCCTTGAAAGAGGTATACATTTAAAATAGAAATACTGAAATATAAGCCTACTTCTCATTGCAACAAGACAGAGGGGGCTCTCACATCAAATCCCTTACTCATTAGCAAGTCCTGAGTTTCTTAAATATGAGAAATACTACACAGCCTTGTTACAATGCAGGGTACTTATCTCACTGATAATATGCAGTGTGACAGGTTCAAAATTATGCTTATTACTGCTGAAGGCAATGAATAAACTGTTTAAGGAGTGCAGACATTGCTCCTTGTGTAGAATTCAAATTCACCTAGCCAAGGTTGATGAGGGCAGTGTGGAGGGGGAATGCAGCTGGGTACCAAAGGGAAGAGCTCAGCACATGTGTATGAAAAGGCACAGAAGTATCACATGTCATGACAGGGTCAATGGTACTCACATGCATTAGAGGCTGATCAGCTGCTGCAGAGGAAGAGAATCTGGACACCCAGATTTTGGAAACCAAACTGAGTTCAAAAGCCAAAAATGGGAAATTGGAATGAAAAGGCTTAGAAAGCACCTCAGTTAGAAGTATAACCCTTCTAGGGTGAATTAGCCATTCTGTACCAAGTGCAGGATGCAAGTTGAGATACAAAACCAGTAGCCATGAGGTGTTCCAAAGTGGATATGAATGCATACTGAGGATGCTTTCCCTGGTATGCCCAAGCAGACAATGAGCATGATCAAAACCATTGTGAGCTTTCAGAAGAAAAAAAACATATACCAACTGCTACAAACTATAGGTTATTCAGAGACAGAAATATAACACATGTGACTCTAGTAACACATTTTCTATCACCTGAAATCTCAGCTTTATTCCAGAAGTGAGGCACTCACTTGCACGGGATAAAGCTCTCTTGTTATTTCATCCTCAAAATGGTAGTGGTGATATAGTAAAGAAATTATGCCTGCTTTTCTCAGTTGATAAAAAACATCCTAACATCAGTCAACACAAATAGAAAGGAAAGGGAAAGAGCCAAACATAAGAAGTTACTTAACATTCATATAAAAATATTGCTGGCTGATGTGAATAGTAATTGAAATGAGATAACTACATGCACAGAAGTAGAGTGGTGCAGATCCACTCAATGAGTTTGAGGACACTGAGTTGCTTTTTCAGTGCCTAGCTGAAATATGAAAAGAATCTGTGTTTGGAAAGCTTTACAAGACAGCCTTGTCTGCCATTTTCTGCATATTGATCATCAATATCTGTCCTCTCATCATGACAAAAATAGCACTAATCTGAACAGATACCACAAAAGGGGCAGATAGAAATACTGCTAAAAGACTTTGCTGCTGGTACTGATACATGATTAGGGATCAGAGATTAGGGACACAGAGCCCTTCATAATAAAGACTTCTAAAGAAGATATAGTTTGATTTACACAGGCAACACTTGAAAGTCAATGCCAAAATTTGACAAGAGGTAAATGCAATTGTTCCTGGAGATAATGGGAGAAGAAAACAGAGAAAGAAAAATCCAAATGAAATAATTTTCAACTCCGACACAATAAACCTTACACCATCTCAACAGATTCCACCCATTCCAATGCAAGGAGGCTTGCAAGGCCCAGAGATTTCCTTTAAGGCTAGCAGTTGTCACAGAGCAAGGGTTAGGTAGGAAGTGAAGCTTGCCCATCCAACTGCAGTTCCTTACTGGCTTATAGAAAGATCCTATTGCCAGGTGATTAATAAATGACCCACAAAGTAAGCTTTCAGCATGTGACCTGGTAACTCAGACCTATTCAAGAGGAGGCACTGAAATGTTTGTATCTGGAATCTATCATAACTAGAGAAGCCATTTAAATGATCAAAAAAACCCAGCTAAAAGGCTGAATTACCCTTTAGAATACCAGTAATGTGACTGTTTCATATCATCTCCATCCAATCTTGGTTTTAAGGAGGAATCAGAGAAACAGTAGCTTGCATAATAATTCTCAGTAACATACTCAGTTCAGTGGTGTTCACATCTGCATGAACACTGTGTCTGCATAGCCATGTCAGGATGCAATTGTGTTATCCATTCCATTTCCATTTTCATTTCAAGTATTAGAGCTCAAAAATCAAGACAGCACTCTGACCGTGCTACCAGGCTGGCACAGCTGGAAGAAGGCTTACTTTGCTCACATCCATTCCCAAGCTGCACAGTTCAAGCAGCCCCATCCAGACTTACCTGCAAGAAAACAGAACACAAATTTGGGGTTACAGCATCCAACTTCACAAAAATCTACCACTAACAAGTGAAAATAAACAAAAGACCCCTGAAAATTTTCTCAGCACTGAAGAATTATAACAATTTTTTGCAGTGTAATGAATGATTTATTTAACTGTACTTTTCTCACAGCACTTAAACTATTCATAATTTCAACCTGGCAAATTAATTACAAAAGGTTGCATTACCAAAGGGTAAAACAAAAGATCTGTTGACTGTCTTCTCATTACGAAGTACTGTTTTGTCTGTTAGAATCATAGAATAGTCAGGGTTGGAAAGGAACTTAAGATCATACAGTTCCAACCCCTCTGCCACGGGCAGGGACACCTCCCAATAAACCATGCCACCCAAGGCTATGTCCAACCCGGTCTTGAACACTGCCAGTGATGGAGAATTCACAACTTCCCTGGGCAACACATTCCAGTGCCTCACCACCAGTACAGGAAAGAATTTCTTCCTCAGATCCAATCTAAACTTCCCCTGTTTAAGTTTGAACACATTACCCCTTGTCCTCTCATTACAGTCCCTCATGAAGA
>JASSUY010009076.1:21170-31690 GCA_032466535.1 Forpus xanthops | reverse complement strand
CAGTGCCTCACCACCCTTACAGGAAATAATTTCTTCCTCAGATCCAATCTAAACTTCCCCTGTTTAAGTTTGAACCCCTTACCCCTAGTCCTCTCACTGCAGTCCCTCATGAAGAGACCCTCCCCAGCATCCCAATAGGCCCCCTTCAGATATTGGAAGGCTACTATGAGGTCTCCACGTAGCCTTCTCTTCTCCAGGCTCAACAGCATCAACTTTCTCAGCCTATCTTCATAAAGGAGGTGCTCCAGTCCCTGAGTGTTGATCATCCTCGTGGCCCTCCTCTGGGAGGAAGTGTTCCAACACTTTTTATGTTGAGGACACCAGAACTGCACACAGTGCTCCAAGTGAGGCCTCACAAAAGCGGAGTAGAAGGGCAGGATAATCTGCCTTGAGCTGCTGGTCACGCTCCTTTTGATGCAGCCCAGGGTATGGTTGGCTTTCTGGGTTGCAAGAGCACACTGCTGGTCATGTTCATTTTCTCATCGACCAACACCCCCAAGTCGTTCTCTGCAGGGCTGCTCTGAATCTCATCTCCTCCCAACCTGTATGTGGGCCTGGGATTACTCTCACCCAGGTGTAGGACCTTGCACTTGGCATGGTTAAACTGCATGAGGTTGACATCTGCCCAGCTCACAAGCATGTCAAGTTCCCTCTAGATGGCATTTCTTTCCTCCAACTTATCAACTGAACCACAGAGCTTGGTGTCATGGGCAATCTTGCTGAGGGCGCACTCAATCCCACTGTCCATGTCATTGGCAAAGATGTTGAACAAGACCAGTCCCAACACCAATCCCTGAGGGACACCACTCATTACTGGTCTCCAGCTGGACATTGAGCCATTGACAACATTTCTTTAAGTACAGTGTGTAACTAATTTATGAGGTAAAATCTCTGTAAAACCTCTTTGAATTCTCATTTTTACTTTCTTCTCCAACTTTATGAATATCAGTTTTCGGAATAGTGACTCACTAGAGGCTTAAAATGTAGGTATAAATCTGTGGTGGTTTAAGCCCAGCTGTTCTCTGATCCATAGTAAGTGCATGGCACTTGCCTTGGCCGGTGGGTGGGAGTGTGATAAAATCAATGTGCCAGGCCTCCCCATATTTGCACTTCAGCCATTGTCTTATATACCAAAGAGGCTTTAAATGTTTGGCTTGCTTAATTGCATCACATTTTTCACAGTCATGAATAACCTGAACAATTTTGTCCATTATTAAGTCTGTCCCTCAATCATGAACCCATCTGTATGTTGCACCTCTGCCCTCATAGCTTGAAGTTCATGGGTTCAATAGGCAAAAAATAATTCACCCGTACTTTGTCAATCTAAGTCCATCTGAGCCACTTCAATCTTAGCAGCTTTATGCACTTTTTGGTTGTTCTGATGTCCCTCAGTGGCCCAACTCTTGGGTACATGAGCATCTACATGGCTACCTTCAGTAGCAGGCTCTGCACTTGGGCTGTGATATCTTGCCATAGTGCAGTAGCCCAGATGGGTTTACCTCTGTTTTGCCTGTTGCTCGACTTTCTCTGTTGCAACCACCCAAAGAGATCATTTGCTGCCATCCATGTGTCAATATAGAGATAAAGTATTGGCCACTTTTCTTGTTCAGCAATGTCCGAGGCCAGCTGGATGGCTTTCACCTCAGCAAACTGACTCCATTCACCCTCTCCTTCAACAATTTCTACAACTTGTTGTCAGGGCCTCCATACAACCCCCTTCCATCTACAATGCTTTCCTGCAATACGGCAGGACTCAGCAGTAAACAAAGCATATTGCTTTTCACTTTCTAACAGTTCATTATATGGTGGAACCTCTTCGGCAAATGTCACCTCCTCCTCTGGTGACATTCCAAAATCTTTGCCCTCTGGCCAGTCCATGATGACTTATAGAATGGGCAACTGAGATTTCCTATTTGAGCTCATTGTATAATTAGTGCAACCCATTTATTCCAAGTAGCATCAGTTGCATGCTGTGCAGAGGAGACCCCACCTTTAAACATCCAGCCCAGCATGGGCAACTGAGATGCCAGGAAGAGCTGTGCTTCACTGCCAATCCCTTCTGAAGGAGTTCGAACCCCTTCTTAGTCTGCCAGTATCTTTTTTCAGTTGGGGTATAGCTGGCTTCAGATCCTCTATATCCCTGACTCCAAAAGCGGAGGGGTTGATCTGAGCCTCCCTTAAAGCTGTCTGCTGGAGGCTCCAGGTAGGACCGTTCTCCCTGGCTGCAGTGTAGAGTACATTTTTTATATGTGGCCCGGTCCGGTCTGGTCCAAGCGCTACTGCATGAAATAACTTTTGTATAATTTGCTCAAAGGCTTGTTGTTGCTCAGGGCCCATTTGAATTCATTTTTCTTCCGGGTCCCATGATAAGAGAGGTCTTACAATCAAAACGTAATTTGGAATGTGCATCCTCTGGAACCTCACAACACCCAGGAAAGCTTGTGTTTCTTTCTTATTAGTTGGTGGTGACATTTCTCTTATCTTGTTGATAACATCTGTGGGGATCTGATGATGCCCATCTTGCCATTTTATTCCCAAAAATTGAATCTCCTGTGCAGGTCCCTTAACCTGACTCTGTTTTATGGCAAAACTGGCTTTCAGAAGGGTTTGGATTATTTTCCTTTCTTTCTTTCTCAAAAACTCATTCTGCTGTATCACCCCATATGATAATATAATCAATGTATTGGAGGTGTTCTGGAGCTTGCTCCTGTTCCAGTGTAGTCTGGATCAGTCCTTGGCAGATGGTAGGGCTGTGTTTCCATCCCCGGGACAGTTGGCTCCAAGTTTACTGGACACCCCTCCAAGTAAAAGCAAACTGTGTCCTGCACTTTACTGCCAGAAGAATTGAGAAAAATGCATTGGCAATATCATTTGTGGCATACTACTTGGCCACCTTCGACTCCAGTTCACACTGAAGTTCTAGCATGTCCAGTATGGCAGCACTGAAAGGTGGTGTGACTTTGTTCAGGCCACAATAGTCTACTGTTAGTCTTCACTCTCTGTTAGACTTTTGCACTGACCATATGGGGCAATTGAAGGGTGAGCGGGTCCTGTTGATCGCTCCTTGACTCTCCAGTCTACAGATGAGCTTATGGATGGGAACTGGGGAGTGTTGGTTGGTGTGATATTGCTGCTGCTGCATTGTTGTGGTCATGATTGGCACTTGTCGTTCTTCAGCCTTCAGCAACCCCACAACAGAAGGATCTTCTGAGAGACTAGGCAAGGTGGACAGCTGCTTAATTTCCTCTGTCTCCAAAGCAGCAATACCAAAAGCCCATCGATACCCTTTTGGGTCTTTGAAGTACCCTCTCCTGAGGTAGTCTATGCCAGGGTTACGTGGAGGTTTTTGGACCAGTCACAATGGAGTGCTTTTGCCAATTCCTTCCAGTAAGGCTGATTTCAACCTCCAGTACAGTTAACTCTTGGGATCCTCCTGTCACTCCAGAAATATAAATGGATTCCACCCCTTGACAGCTTGATGACATCAGGGTACACTGTGCACCGGTATCTACTAGAGCTTTAAACTTCTGTGGAACTGATGTGCCAGGCCATCTGATCCACACAGTCCAGTAAACCCTGGCTGCAGGCAGGGCCCCTCTAATAGTCATCACAACATTGGTCACTTATGTCTTGTAGAAAGTGGTTATTCTTCTTTATCACAGGAGTTGGAGTAAAATCAGCTCTTCCACTCCATCTGGATGCCTGCTCACCAGACACTTAAGATGCAGCTTTCACGGGATGATCATAGAATATTAGAATCATAGAATAGTTAGGGTTTGAAAGGACCTTAAGATCATCTAGTTCCATCCTTGACCTTTTGTCATGGGTTCAGCAGCAGCAGCAGCAGACATTTTTCTTTAAGTAGTAGCTGGTGTAGCACTGTGTTTTGGATTTTCAGCTTGGGAACAGTGCTGATAACACCACTGTTTATAGCTATGGCCTTTGTTCTCCTCTTCAATTCATGCACCTGTTCTTCCAGAGCTGAGGTAGGTTTTCTATCCCACTCTGCCATGTTTTGTCTGTGATCATGAATGACAGGTGAAATCTTCTCACATATTCTGTTGTTCAATCAAGGTCAGGGGTCAAGAAGTTACCTCTTCTTCTTCCTCTTCCTCTGGTCCACGTAACAACTCTTGTTCAGATGATGTCCCTTATAGTAAGTGCATTGGCTCTTCAACTTTCTTTATTGCATGGGCTGCATTTTGTGCCTCTTGTTTGCTTTTCCCCTTGCTTACCGGAGCAACTGATATTGGCACGAATTGGTCCTTTGGTTTATCACTGTGGTTGGAGTGGCTGCAGTATCTGTTGTAGGGGTTGGTGCAGATGCTGTGCTTGGGGGCTGAGTAGCGCCAGCAGCTGCATTGTCTGTTGTAGTCAGAGTCTGAGTAGCTGCTGTACTTGTCACTGGGGTTGGTGTAGCTGATGCATTTGGAGTTTGAGTTGCTGCTTTGCCTGTTGCTTTGCCATCAGATCTGGAGACAACTTTTTCCCTTTGAAGTGCTGGATAGCATTAAACAAGGCTCTGTAGGTGTAAGCCAAGACCCAGCTGTCATGGGTTCAGCAGCAGTAGTCATTTTTCCCGTTTAAGTAGTAGCTGTGTAGCACTGTGTTTTGGATTTTCGGCTTGGGAACAGTGCTGACAACACCAGTGTTTATAGTTATGTCTTGGAATGTTTAGGCTGGCCAAGGACTTTCCGAGTTTCATGCTCTGCCAGGGAAGAGAGGAGCAGGGAAAAAGCCAGGCAGAAGGAGAAACAGGGCACCTGACCCAAACTGACCAAAGAGGTATTCCATACCATAGCACGTCATGTCTGGGATGTAGAGGGCAGAGACCCAAAAAAGATGGTGGTGCGGGGGGTGTGTACGGCATGGCCGGGATCTGGTATGAGGTGGTGGGGTGCACTGCATAGTCGAGCACGGTATCAGGTGATGGGGGGGCACTGCGTGGCGTGGCTAAGTATCAGGGGAAGATCTATTGCATTCTTTTTTTCCTTGTATTTCTCTTTTATTATTATTGGTGGTAGCAGTAGTGATTTATGTTATATCTTAGTTTCTAAACTGTTCTTATCTCAACCTGTGGGAGTTGCATTCTTTTGATTCTCCTTCCCATCTCTCCTGGACTAGGGAGGGAAGAAAGAGGGGGAAATGAGTGAGAGAGCGGCTGCATGAGTTTGAGACCCTCAAACCTCGACACCAGCACATTTCCATGATTTGTTCCTCTTTGGTATGACCAGGAGGGCAACACACCTCATGTAAGTATTTTACTATTTTTTTGAGATTTTGCACTTGTTCAGTGGTGAGGTTCCAAAGCACTGGAGGGGCCCATGGCCTAGATACTTGCCCATACTATCCCACACAAACTGCCAGTCATGAATGTCCAGACTCGGGGAAAATCTCTTGGTCCTCCTACATCATCGTCTAACCCTAGACAAGACCCAAAACTGGCTCTGCTTAACTTTCAAGATTGGACAAAATGGTCAGGTGTAAAACACACTATGCGTACCAACATGGTGACCCCCATCACAATCAGCGGGCAGGTCTCAAGGATAGTCAGAGGCCATTCAAAATCTTCAGAACTCTCAAATGATGCTGTAAACAGTCTGTCGGGGAAGCTGGGGGTGTAAAAGAATATCTCCTCCATAGGCTGACCACCCGAGGAAGGGAAAAAGATGTGTAATTGCTAAACACTTCCATTATATGTCTCCCAAAGTATAGAGGTGATGACCTTGGGAATGCAAGCCAGATCTGGTTCATGGTCAATGATTCTATTGTATTACAAATTATTACCATAAAGTGCAGCGAAACATTAACCTTAGCCCAAGACCCTCAGCTGATAAACACTAAAATAGCAAATAACAGTCGTAAGTAAGGTACGACATACTGAAATTGTGAGATCAAGAGCGACAATTTTGAGAACCAATAAATCAACCTTCGTGATGAGTGACTATTAATCCAAAACAATGAATGCTTATCCCAAATACGATTACACATTCTGGTCAAATCTGTCATTAACTCTTCATGCCTCATATTGGCCACCACAAAGAGCTATCATGGGTTAAGACCAGCCAGCAACCCAGAACCACACAGCTACTTGCTCACTCCAACCCCCCAGCTTTCTTCCTCCCACTCCTGGAGGGATGAGGGGGAGAATCAAAAGAATGTAATTCCCATGGGTTGAGATGAGAGCAGTCCAGCAACTAAGGTATAACACAAACCAGCTACTGCTGCCACCAATAATAATAATGATAAGCGTAATAACAAAGGAAGAGAATACAAATGCTCGCTACCTGCCAACCAACACCCAGCCCGACCTGAGCAGTGATCCAACCTTTCCGGGTAAGTCCCCTCAGTTTATATTGTGGGTATGATGTGCTGTGGTGTGGAATACTCTTTGGGCTAGTTTGGGTCAGATGTCCTGTCCCTGCTTCCTCCCTGCTTCCCCTCCTCCCTGGTAGAGCATGAGACTCAGGAAGCCCTTGGTCAGAGTAAACATTACGTTGCAACAACTAAAAACTTCAGTGTTATCAGTGTTGCTCCCAGGCTGAAAGTCAAAACCACAGCACTGCACCAGGTACTAAGAAGGAGAAAAATTACTGCTACTACTGAACCCAGGACAAAATCTAAATTAAATGAGCTGTGTCTTTATCAACTATCAAAGGTCTAATTATACACACCTTTCTAAAAATTCTGGAAGATGAAACACCTACCTGTGCTTCAGTGACCACATAAATGAGGTGCAAGAACTGCCTCTGTTATATGTACATATTTTTTCCCCTTTCATTTACTCACAATATAAGAAATTGAAAGAACCATTTACTTCAGAAATCTCCTCCTATTCTAGTCCCTTTTCATCCACAACTTCTCAAATTAATGGATCTACATTTTCTATTCTGAAAGCAACGGGGAACTTTGGCTTGGGAATGGTATTGGGATAGATTTCTTTTTGCAGAAGATGGGTTCTCTCACCTTGAGAGCCAGTTTACAAAACATAAATGTGTATGCCAATGTAGTCTAGGTTGTGAGAGCAGAAAACAGTTTTGAGGGAACTCTGTCTCCTTCCTCTAACAAAATAATATTTTTCAGTATGGACGGTGGTAGTTGTTAGTGCAAAGCCTGCAACCACATCTTTTTATCACCAATGATATTTATTCATCAGTGGTTAAATTCAGAATCTCTGTCTTTTCTATGGCCTGAGTGGAACAAAAAGACCAGATCACAACAGAGAATTTAGCTGCTTGTCTGCTCAGGTACCACAGAACTATGTACAATATCAGAATTTTAATGTTTATTATCAGCCAGGGTTAGGAACATTTTTCTCTTCATCTAAATTTAAGAATGCTAAAAACATCCTGCAAAATGTTTTGCTATTTTATTTTGGTTCAGAAATTATACATTGCTTGGATTTGTGTACAGACAGATAATGAGGGAACGTCACACAATATATGATAACAATAACACTGAAGTAATGTGAGAAAGTAATTTATCTTTGTGAGAATCTGAAAATCACTACCATACATTTTTGAATAAGTATTTTGGTGGGAAACATTCATTTGAATATAAAGGACTGAAGAGTTCAGCGATTGAGTGCAGAATTTAGGTAGTGAAGGAAGAGGTGGAGTACTGTTACTTATCAGCAATATAAACTGCATCTTTTGAACGTTTTGTCAGTATTGAAATATCTTTTGTTTATTGATAATCTTGTTGCCAGAAATATTTTGTGAGTCTACTGCTCGGAAATGATAACTCTTACTTTTCACCTCTTTCCCTTTTCCTTCTCACGTCTAAATTGCCTAGCAGCTTGGAGGAATCTGTCAGAAATTTCATTAGAGCTTAAATATTTGCCTGTACAGGTAGAACTAATTAAGTTTAGAAGAATTATTAGAAAAGTGTATTTTCCTTTTGGCCTTCCTAATGTTGATATAGGAATTAATAGTAATTGATTACAATCTGTGCCCCAATTACAGTGAAAATTTGTAACTACAGTAATGCATCTAACTCAAGCATTTAAAGAACATGTCAAGGGTGGAGAATCCCTTGTGAAAGAGGAGAAGTCATAGGAAAAAATATATCTCTCTCTTATGGCGTCATGTGCTTAAGTTAGCATGAAATTAACAGGGGCCTAGAACCTACTGAACACTTCAGTGGATGTGTGTATTGAATAATAAGGAGAAGAAAGATGGGGGTCTTTCTGTCTTGTATCTGGGATTCCTCAATAACCTGTAACATTGGTCCACAGGGAAGTACTTGACTTTCTGAAAAATTCCTAATGGTCTCAGACAACAGGGATTACTTCTAGAGCTGGTCTTCTTGCAGTGCTGCAAGGGGTTCTGTTACAGGGAAGTGAAAAAATTGACCTTAACTTAAATTCTGAGTCTTGGAGGTGAAACATACTACAGAAACTGAAGAAGAGCCCCAAAACCCAACAACTGCATTGGCTTGCGGATTGAAAAAAGCCAATCCAGGACTGTATGTAATCTGATGGTCCATATTTGACAGCCCATGACACTTGATTATCATAGAGTTCTCTACTGATCCCCCAAATTCATAGGCTAAATGTATTACTTTTAATTGAGTTCCAATCTGACAAGAAGAGAAATTTTTCTGTAGTTACTTGGTTCTAACCTGCCAATACCATGACACCATCTTGTCTGGTATGATTTTATAAGGGTAGTGCCATCAACTTGCTGTGGCATGGCAGCCCTACAAAGAAAAAGTGCTGTTACCAGATCATGCCAGCAACTCTGCTCATTGAATTTGGCTTGCTAAATTTAAGTGTGTCTTCGAAGCTTACATTGAATTTACAGTCTCAGAGTAAAAATCACAAAGAAAAACATGAGCAGCTGGACATTTCCCTAGTTTTTTGCAGCAACTTCTGATCTGGTTTAGGCTGAACTCCTTGCTGAGCATGATTTCCCTTATTTCTAGGGGCACTTTTTATTGGCACTGGGGGACACGATTACTCTGCATGTATCTTGCCTAATTCTTTTATCACTTGACAAATGCAGATGCATAAGCAAATTGATATTCTTAGGTAAATTTATTTGCAACCCAAGCTGTAACCCAAGTTAAGTATAGATAGATATATAAGTACATTCTGAAAAAAAAAAAAAATCATTTTCCTTTTTCAGTGGGGAGGTAGATTTACTTGATTTTTTTTTTTTCTTTTTTTTAATAAATTCTGACTGTAGGGAAAGCCATCCCCTTGTGTAAAAGAATATTCTGTGAGGAGCAAAAATTATTTAAAAACTAATATAGTTTTCTTACAAGAAAACTCTAAAAGCAATAATTGTCATGACTGTGCTCATGCCCAGCTATCTTTAAATGTGATTTTTGACCTGGTGCTTTAAAACATCTGTCTTGAAAAAATCAAGAAGATGCCATACTGTAACAAAGCACTAAATGAAGTGGTGTTTGTAGTTCATTAGTTAACACTTTCCTAACTAAATCAGTACTTGTGACTCAGTATGAATTACTGTGTTTTAGATGAAATATAAAACAGAGGTTCCTAGCCATTTTGTTTCATTTAACCTCCTATGACATTTTTAACCAGAAGAGAGAATGTTAATTTCAATGTTCTTACAAAATTCCTATCTGGGTAATTATATTCTGATCTACTAACCTCCCCCTAGGGAAAATTTAATTAAAATGAGTTGATGCCTCTCTGAGAGAGTAGACAGGTATCTGTAATACAAAGCCACCAGCACAACTGACATAAATTGGCACTCTTTTGTGGTGGAGAAAGTATGAATAGAAGTATTACTTTATTCTCACCAGAAATAGACATTCCATTTCAGGCACTGTGTATATCCACATTATGCAGATGAAAACAAAGTACTAAAGATTTCTGATATCTGTCCAGAACTTCTTTAAGCAATAGGAACTGAATTCATAGCTCACAGCTTTTTCAGCAGTTAGGTTTTCAATAGGTTTTATTAATGTTAATAAGTAGTGATGAAATAGATATATACTGGAAAGAAGGATGGGGAAGGCACTTTTATGGTGTAGTTGGGAAGCTGCAACACGAACATTGAGAAAATCTTTTAGATTAATAATCAAAAAATCAGAGGATCACTGTGGCTGGAGGGTAACTTGGGATATTGTATAGTCCAACATCTCTACTAAGAGCATGGTCAGCTAAAGCAGGTTGCCCAGGACAGCATCCAGTCACATTTGGATATCTTAAAGAACAGAGAGTCCACAACCTCTTCGGGTAAACTGTGTCAGTGTTTGACCATTCTCACAGTAGAAAAATATTTTTCTTAAGTTTAAACAGAATTCCCTGTGTTTCAACTTGTACTCATTGCCTTTTGTCCTTTCACTGGTCTGTCTCCGTTTTCTCTTCTTTCCCATCAGGTGTTTATACACATAGACAAAGTCATCCTCTGAGCCTTCTCTTCTTCAGGTTGAACTGTCCCACCTCCCTCAGCCTCCTCCATTTCAGATGCTCCAAACCTTTAATTATCTTTGTGGCCCTTTGCTGGACTTGCTCCGGTATGTCCATGTCTCTCTTGTACTGGGGA